>CM052453.1:18342245-18358130 GCA_028533085.1 Varecia variegata
GTACTTCCAGGGGACGACAAGACGCAGCACTTGTCTAGCCAGCCCTGGTTCCTTCAAAGGAGACCCGTGCAGACAAGGTCTAGGGGTACATAAAATCAGCCGTGGCTTTGGCCCTTCACCTTTTCCAAAACTGAGCTCTTGGTCCCCTCCCCAGTCTGCTCCTCCCCCATCCCAGCACATGGTGCCTCCGTCTGCCTTGTGATGTCACACCAGGACCCTGCAGTCATCCTTCATTGCTCCCTCGCCCCCCTCTCCACATTCAACCCGTCAGGAGCTGTTGACTCTTCTCCCTCCACAGCCATCACCCCACTCAGACTGCCGTCGTCTCTCTCCTGACCTCTCTGCTTCCCGCTGTCGTCCACCTTCACCTTCTCTCCACGCACCATCCGAGTGACCACGTGAGATGGAAACCAGGCCTCCCTATCTCCCTGCCTAACTCCGCAGCTGCCAGCACACCTAATGCAAACTTCATATGTCTTTACCGCACAATCGGAACCTTGCCTATTTCCCCAATCTCAGCGCTTCGCCTTGTCATACTCCACCTGCACCAGAACTGTACGTGCTGACACTATGTGGCAAGCTCTTTCTCGTCTAGCTGGTGCCTTTGCAGGAGATGCTCTGCCTTCTTGGAGTGACCTTCCCTGCCTTCTTCAAATGGCTAACGCTTCTCTTTCAGTTCTCAGCCTAAAACACTGCTTCCTAGGCATTTCCTTTCCCCACCTCCCTGTCTAAAGTTGATCTCTCTTGTCATTCTTCAACATGGTACCCTACTCATTTTCTTGCACCTAGGACAATTAGAAATTATGTGTGCTGTACTCTTTTCTTTACCATCTACCCCAGTAGAATAAAAATTCAGGCTGGGTGTGGTGGCTCACACATGCAGCATTCTGGGAGGCCTAGGAGGGAGGCCAGGAGTTCAAGACCAGCCTAGGCAACATAGCAGAGCCCCCATCTCCACAAAAATGAAAAAAAAAAAAAAAGCCAGGCATTGTGGCACACGCCTGTAGTCTCAGCTACCAGGGAGGCTGAGGCAGAAGGATCGCTTGAGCCTAAGATTTTGAGGCTGTAATGAGCTAGGATTGCACCCGCTGCACTCCAGCCTGGGAGACAGAATGTGACCTTAGCTCTAAAAGAAAAAAAGAATTAAATGAGGGCCGAGCCATATCTACTTTGTTCACTATTTACCTAGCTCAGAACCTAGCATATAATAGGTGCTCGACAAATATTTGATAAGCGAATGAGTAAAGGGAAATGTCTTCGTCCACTTACCAGCTCAGTGGTTCCTCACTGAGTTGATTTCCTTCTTTTCTTTCTCTCCACCCTACTCTCACTGAGGGGAGAGGCCTCAAGTGAGTGTAGCCATAAGGGTAAATTCCTAATATAAAATGTAAGAGAAGGTCTTTAGAAACTATTTTAGGCTGGGCGCGGTGGCTCACGCCTGTAATCCTAGCACTCTGGGAGGCCGAGGTGGGAGGATCCCTTGAGCCTGCAAGTTTGAGGTTGCTGTGAGCTATGATGATGCCACGGCACTCTAGCCTGGGCAACAGAGTAAGATTCTGTCCCAAAAAAGAGAAAAGAAGAAGAAGAAAAGTATTTTAAATAACTTTAAATACAAATCATGATATGAGTGGTAAAGCAAGAAACTACATACCCAATATATTAGCACAATATTTAACCCCAATGGTTGGTCTCACTCACCCATATTTTAGCCAGTCGGCCTGCAATGGAAATCCTAAGAGAAGCTAATGATAATACCCAGAAAAGTAATTTTCAGTTTGTAGGGTTTTAAAAAATATTATCTTTATGTAGAAAATTAGAACAATTATTATTCTCACATTTCATCTCTTGGTATTGCTGAGGTCACAGGCACTAATTCCAGGTTTTAGACATTTAGAAATTATGTGTTCTACCCTATGTAAGGGAACATAATGCTACTGACTCACTGCTCACTGGACGGGCATTCACTGTGTTTATTCAGCTGTGTACCGGGGTGGCTTATTCCATCAGCCCTCCCCTTGGGTTCCCTTCCCAACCACCAGAAGACACTGGGGAGTTTTTATGCTTATAGAAATCTGCAAATCTTCGTTTCATTGGCACCAGGTTTTAAACAACTGAGATAATACCTTCTGCAACAATCTGGATGGAACTGGAGACCATCCTCTACGTGAAGTATCGCAAGAATGGAAAAACAAACACCACATGTACTCACTATTAAATCAGAACTAACCAATCAGCACTCAGGTGCACAGATGGAAATAAAACTCCGCAGAAATCATGCAGGTGAGAGAGAGGAGGAAGGGATGGGTGAAATCACACCTAACGGGTACAATGTGCACTATCTGGGTGATGGACATGCTTACAACTTTGACTCAAGCAGTACAAAAGCAATCCACGTAACCAAAACATTTGTACCCCTATAATATTCTGAAATAAAATTTAAAATGTATATATTTGAGATATATGCATTTCCAGTTTGTCAAATCTGTGTGTGTGTGTGTGTGTGTGTGTGTGTGTGGTTAGTGAATTGCAAGTGGCTTACCTTGGATACAGTACTTCTATTTCCCATCCATTTCCCTAAGTGCTGTCCTAACTATACCCCCCCCTTACTTCATGTAAGTGATTTATGATATAACTTAAAGTTGAAAGGATATCATTTAAAATTTTTTGAAGCGCGGGAGTTTTAAAGTTACTATTCTACAGTTGGCAGTTTATACACATTTTATGATCTAAATACTAATTTAGAATATGAATAGTATAAGCCTTTTAGAAATGATTATAGCTAGAAAACTTTATGGTAGAATTGTATGTATGTGTGTGTAAAATCAACATTTTTTGAGCACTTAAATTGTGGCACATATTTTATAATATCTTTCCATATTTAACCCTCAAACAACTCTGCAAGGCAGGTATTATTTTTACAG
Organism: Varecia variegata; assembly: GCA_028533085.1. Taxonomy (NCBI): domain Eukaryota; kingdom Metazoa; phylum Chordata; class Mammalia; order Primates; family Lemuridae; genus Varecia; species Varecia variegata. The sequence continues at coordinate 18,345,167 of CM052453.1, forward strand.
AGGGAACCAGGACATAAGAGGTTAAATAGCATGTCAAATGTCCAACAGCTAACACATGCATCCAAGATTTAAACCCATTTGTGTCTGGCTACAAACGCTATGCTTATGGCACTGTGAGAATTCTACTTAATTTAACCCAATGTGTTAAAATTCCAGTATTCTAGAATGTACTATTCTAATTCCTGAGTTCTGAAATTATATTACCCGTTTAGCATACATCATAAATTTTCAGCTGAAGTAAATCACTCAGAAAGAACAGGAAAAGTTCTGTGATGTTACATCATGCAACATAATACATTTGTGAAACTATAACAACACAGGAAATAATGTAACTAAAGTCTGCTAACAATTTGGCAGTGCAAATCTTTTTAATCTCGTTTCTTAGAATGTAATTTTTTTCCAAGCATTTTCAAAGAAACAGTTTTCATTCCAGAAGAGGCACATGTAGGCACATTTTTCATAGAGATGCATGAAAAGTAGCTGGAATTAATTATTGTAAGTCTATCTAGAAATAAAGAAAAAGCAGAGTATTTCCTCCCAAACATCCAAACTCAGATGTACACATACAATTGGGACTGAGGTTTTTGTGTGTGTTGGAGGGTGGTGGCGTGACAGTGGCTGAAGGGAAGTCATTAGGGAGGTGACAAGGAGGAAATCAAAGAGGCAGAATTCCCAAAACAAAGTTTTAGAACAACTAAAACAGAGGAATTAGAGGGAACATTTCAATTCAAAATATGAAACATAAGAATAACGTGATCTAGACAAAACAGAAGATAACATAATAGTCGACCCCCGACCACCACCACTGAACACTCAACTGTCCACAACAATTGAATCTAGGATGAGATGATGCTGATGGCGTCTGAGTGAAGCTACTGTTTTGTCTCTTCTTTCTGTAGTTGCCAAGCAACATGTTGACCTCAATGTTCTTTTCCATTATCCTCAGTGTTTATACTCAGGTCTACGTGATTGACATTTATTTGTTCTAACACAAACAGTTTTGTGCTTTAGTAGATATATAAATTTACAAGGGTTAAAATGTGTTGTGGAATTTTAATATTAACATTTTCCCTTTATGAACATCTGTTTGTTTCACCCCATCTTTTTCTCTTTATGAATATAAATGTTTTGTCTAAACCGTTAGAGCCCTGGTGATAGGAAATATTTTAAGGTAAAGAATGAGTGAGATTCTGGTTCAAGAAGACTGTGCTGGGATTACAGGCTCGAGCCACCATGCCTAGCCTTCCTTCATGATTTGCATGAGATTATTCTTGTCTTATTTTTGTATCAGGGTTATGTTTCTTCGCAAATTGAATCAGGGGTCTCTGTTACTATGCTCACTTCAGTAAAATAAAGGATGTCTGCAGGCAGGGACTCTGTCTTTTTGCTTACTGCTGTATCCCTAGCACCTAAAACATAAAAGGAGTTCAATAAATACTTGAATAACTAAATGAATCTTCCTCAAAGTATTGGTAAATTTTACCAGACCGAAATGTGGTGTTTATTTTCTGTAGGTTTTTTTTTTTTTTTGCCACTTAATTACTTACAGGATAATTAGTTTTCTTTTGTTAATGAGTTTCTGCTTCTTTTAAAATAAATTTGGTTACCCATATTTTCCTAAAAAGTAATTGATTTCAGACTGGGTATGGTGGCTCATGCCTGTAAATTCTAGCACTCTGGGAGGTCAAGGTGGGAGGATTGTTTGAGCTCAGGAGTTCGAGACCAGACTGAGCAAGAGCGAGACCCCATCTTTACTAAAAATATAAAAAATTAGCCAGGCAACTAAAAATAGAAACAAAAAATTTGCTAGGCGTGGTGACAAGTGCCTGTAGTCCCAGCTACTCGGGAGGTTGAGGCAGAAGGATTGCTTGAGCCCAGGAGTTTGAGGTTGCTGTGAGCTAGGCTGACGCCAGGGCACTTTAGCCCAGGTGACAAAATGAGACTCTGTCTCAAAAAAAAAAAGAAAGTAATTGATTTCATCTAGACTTTCAAACTTATTAGCATAATAGTATCATAGTTCTTCTTATAACTTTTAAATATCCTTGTCCCAGTCTGGTTCTACAGTTTTTCTGTATCTTTTCTCTTTTGTTTTTGATCAGGCTTTCAGAAGATTGCTAATTTTATTGGCTTTTTAAAAGAAACAGATTTTGGTTTTATTGTTCAAGAGTACTTTTTAAAACTCATTTCAGATAAGAGCAGAAGTTAGTAATAGCTTTTATAATTATATGAGAGTTGAATATTTTGTCAATATATCTTCCTATCTTCTAGGTTTTCTGATAATAAACTAAGGCTATAAATTTTCCTCTGAGTATGAAACTGGCTACATCCATAGGTTTTACTTTTTCCCTTTTACTGTATAGTTTTGGATTTATCTTTTTGTGGTAGCCAGACTCCAGGAAGCCCCCAGCACTCTCCTCGTCCTGGTATTGACATCTTTGTGTGGTTCTTTCCCACACTGTGTCCAAGCTAGTCTGTGTGGTTAACGCAAGACGGCAGAAATGATGGTGTATGACTTCTGAGGCTTGGTCTGCCTTGCCCTTTGTCACTGGGATCATTCACTGTAAGGGAAGCCAGGTGCCATGTCGAGGGGGCACTCAAGCAGCCGTATGGAAAGTTCCAGGCAATGAGGAGCTGAGGCCCCTGCCCACAGCCATGTAAGCACGCTTGGCAGTCGATCATCAGGGCCCAGTGAAATCCTCAGATGATCGCTGACATTGTGATTACAACCTCAAAAGTGATCCTAATCTGCTTCAGCTAATCTGCTTCTTAATTTATGGCTTACACAAACTGTAAGATTCAAAAAATTTTGCTGTGTTAAGCCCCCAAGTTTTGGGATAGTTTCTTATACAGCAATAAGTAACTATTAATAATATCTTTTTTAATTTTTAAAATGTTTTAATTTTAATTATTATGGGTACGTAATAGTTGTATATCTTTACAGGGTGCATGTGATGTTTCGATACAGGCATACAATGTGAGTGACCAATATAATTTTTTTTTATTTTTTTATTTTTTTACTACGCCACCAGTCATGAAACTAATATAATTTTAAAATATATTTTATCTCATTTCAATAGGATTTTGGAAGGGACAGAAAGTAAACATGTGGGCTTGAGACAACTTTGTTGCCCAGGCTGAAATGGAGTGGCATCATCGTAGCTCACTGAAGCTTCAAACTCCTGGGCTCAAACGATTCTCCTGCCTCAGCCTCCTGGGTAGCTGGGACTATAGGTGTGCGCCACAATGCTCAGCTTATTTTTACATTTTTTGTAGAGATGGCATCTTGCTATGTTGCCTAGGCTGGTCTTGAACTCCTGACCTCAAGCAGTCCTCTTGCCTCGGCCTCCCAAAGTGCTAGGATTACAGGTGTGAGCCACTGTGCCCAGCTGACTTTGGCTTTGTTAAGGTTGAGATGTCCAAGAGATATCCAAGTGGATATAGGATGACACATTTGAATACTCTAGACAGGAGTTTGGCAAATGAATAAATAGGAAAATCATCAGCAAATAAATTGCACTCAAAGTCACGGAACTGGATAGAGGAGAGGGCTGAGGGCTGAGCTCCAGGTGTGCCAGGACCTTCCATATATAGTGGCCAAATAAGGAAGAGGAGCAAGTATAGAAGACTAGAAGGGAGTGGCCAGGAAGGTGGGAATGAGACCAGAAGAGCAGGGAGCCCCAGACTCCAAGAAGAGAAAGGGATTGAAGAAGAGATAGTCAAGTGTGCAACAATAATGTTCTGAGATGAGGACAGAGAATTGCCAAGTGGGTTTGGCACAACGGAGGTCTCTGGTGCCTCTGGCAGCAGTGGTCTCGGTGGTGTGGGGTGGGGAGGTGACAAAAGCAGGTGTGGAGTGGGCATGAAAACAACGGTGGGCCGGGAAGGAGACACAAGGAGTACAGACAAGTTTTTCAAGGAGCCATAAGGTGTTTTGTTTAAGTGGGAGATTGTACCAAGTGTTGCAAGGACTTTGGAATCCATATGGTCATAAAATTTTGGAAGGAAAATAGAGAAGTGTAGAAAATGGAAGAATTCTTTTAAAATAGGAAATTTTACTAAGAACAGGCTGCAGAAGTTTCCTATTAGTACGTAGGAAGGAAAGTATTCAAATGAAATTCCAGAACTCTAAGTATCCACCAGAAATCCAGAGCAAACATCATTTTTAATGATAAAATAGAAACATTAAAATAAGGATCAAATCGAGAATGTCAGTAACACTACCATTATTCCACATTGTGCTGGAGTCCTAGCCAGTGCAGTAGATGCAAAAAATAAAATTAGGTGTAATATTTGAAAGGAAAAGAGACTTTCCTTATCTACATGCTATAAAATCAGTGGTATGATGTATGTGAAACAACAGTTCTCTGAACATAGTTCCCAACATGAATGTTGGTTGTTTTTGTTTACATATAAGTAAGATGAAATTAAAACAACTTGTCCAAACTCCTCTTGTTGGTCAGTGATGTGAGTGACTGCTTGGTTAAGAAAAATAGTTTTCAAATACGGCAAGAGTATTTCCTCAGTGTTCTGTGCTATTCACAGCGTAGTGACTACAGATATGACACAACTCAAGTTTTATCTCCATCTTAGGCTGGCTAAATACTTGTGGCTGGGTAATTTATAAAGACAAGAGGTTCATTTAGCTCATGGGTCTACAGTCTGGGAAGTTCAGGGGCATGGCGGTGGCTTCTGGAGAGGGCTTTTGTGCGGCGTCATATTTAACAGCAGGGTGGAGGTCAGAGGGGAAGTGGACATGTGTAAAGAGAGACACAACCCGAAGGGTGTCCTGGCTTCATAGCAACTCACTCTCTCGGGAACCAAACCATTTCCTGGAGAACTAATCCAGTCTCCTTGGAGTGAAAACTCACTGACTACCCAGAGAATGGCACCCAGACATCCATGAGGGGCATCCAGCCCTGTGACCCGAACACCTCCCACTGGGACCCACATATTTAATAAAATATTAAAACTTCCACTATCTCATACCAAGCAAAAAAATGAATTCCAGAGGCCTAAAAACAGAAAACATTAAAGAAAGAAATGACTTTAAGAAAGTACAGGAAGTTATTTTTGTAATCTTGGTATGGTGAAAGATTTCCTTATTAAGACACAAATCCCAGAAGCAATGGGGGAAATAATAGATTCTTAAAAACAACTTTTGTATGGCAAGGGATTCAATAATTCAGGGTAAAAAAAGTTACAGACCGAGAAAGAAATATTTGCTAAAAATATTACAGTCAAAGGATATGTATGAACAATATGTGATGAGCTCTTATAAGTCAACAAGAAAAAGATGCACAACCCAATTAAAAAAAATCTAAGCCATTTCTGTCCAATAGAAATATCATGTGAGAGGCATATGCAATTTTAAATATTTTAGTAGCTACATCAAAATTATTTAAAGCAGTATATCTTATTATTAAGACATGTATTCAATAGAAAAATATTAATGAGATATTTTACTTTTTTTAAAAATAAATCTTTGAAATTTTTGGTTTTTTTTTTTTTTTTTTTATAGATAGGGTCTTGGTATTTTGCCCAGGCTGGTCTCAAACTTCTGGCCTCAAGCCATCCTCCCTCCTCAGCTTCCCAAAGTGCTGGGATTCCAGGCATGAGCCACTGCACTGGGCCTGAAACTTCTATGTATTTTATACTAATAGCACAACCCAATGCAGGTTACCCATATTGCTCACTAGCCACAAGTGGCTATCTGATTGGACAACACAGGTCTAAGCAATTCACAGGAGAAATATATATGGCCAGTAGACTAAAATGTTTCCACTTTAATATTAAGGAAATGCAAATGAAAGAAACAATGAAATACCACATTTCATCCACCACACTGACAAACATTGAAAGAATGAAAATTATTTAAAACGAATCTTAGGTACAAAGAAGTTTGTTATAGGATTGTCTGTGACAGCAAAAAGGAAAGCAGGAAGAGAACAGCCTGAGCAATATATCAAGACCCTGTCTCTACAAAAAAGTTTGTTAAAAGGTTAGCTGGGTGTGGTGATACTCCCCTATAGTCCCAGCTACTCGGGAGGCTGAGGCAGGAGGATCGCTTGAGCCCAGGAGTTTGAGGTTGCTGTGAGCTAGGCTGACGCCACGGCACTGTAGTCAGCTGGGGTAACAGAGCAAGACGAAGATGAAGACGAAGACGAAGACGAAGATGAAGACGAAGACGGGGAAGGGGAAGGGGAAGGGGAAGAAGGAGGAGGAGGAGGAGGAGGAGGAGGGGGAGAAGGAGGAAGGAAAGGGAAGAGACGACTCAGGTAGCAGATTGAGTTAAGCAGCTTAGGGCACATTCATGCAATAGAAGCTATGTACTGACTTAAACGAATTATTTGAACTATGGATACTGACATAAAAAGCTCTTTACAAAAATAACAAGAGAAAAACCAATTTGTGGAACATTTTAGGTCATATGATTAACATAACATAAGCCATCTTGCTGTTTATATATATTCATATGTTTCTATGTGCACTGAAAATGTTCTGAACTGCTATAAACCGAACTCCTGGGTTCAAGAGATGCTCCCCCTGAAGCCTCCTGAGTAGCTGGGACCACAGGTGTGCATCACTACACCTGGCTAATTTTTAAAATTTTTTCCAGAGATGGGGTCCTGCTATGTTGCCCAGGCTGGTCACGAACTCCTGGGTTCAAGTGATCCTCCTGCCTTGGCCTCCCAAAGTGCTGGGATCACAGACATGAGCCACTGCACCAGGCCTTCTGCATATTTTTCAAGCCTCAATGTGAACCTTTCCATAGATTTTCTGAGCTACCCATGACCTTACAGTAAAGTCCTTGTCTGCTTAACGTAGACAGAAGTAGTCTCAGTAGCACGCAAACAGGCGCTCTCCCTGGCATCTACCCATCGAGCGCATCTCCTGAATGCATCTCCAGTGTGTCCTCAGCCCCACCGCCACTCAGGCTCCTTGCCCCGCCTCTCATAGCATCCTCCTGGCCCATCACCCCCGTGCTGCTCCACAGCTCTCACAAGGGCAATTAGTCTGGCCACTTTCCTTGCTTTACCCTGCGATGGTCTCCTTGCTAGAGGATACAATCCGAAAACTGTTTTGCACGGAGATACATGGAAGTCAAATACCAGGCAATGAGAACACTCATCCACCTCTGCCTGTGCCAGGCGTGTTCTAGTTGTTTTGCTGGTGTTGTCTGTTTGCTCTTTCAGAGTTAGGGGTTTGTTGGCTTCCAAGGTGAGGTGGGGAAAGACTCTCCTGAGACTCAACTGCAGAGGAAGACAGTGAATAATCTCAGAGCACAAGCGTGACTGTGGAATGAGGGGATGTTCTTCTCTAGATCACATGGAGTCCTCCTTATAGTTTTTGAATAAAATATCCCTTAGTAATCCCCTATCTTTAGCTACAAAATTATTTCCCTTCTTATATCTGTGACCTTGCTACCCGTGTCCTTCAAGTACGGGTTTTTTATTGCTTGGGTCTCCACACTGGAGGCAATTTTGTATGAGATTAATTAATACTTGGTGTTCTTAGGATGGATATTTCAGGAGATATATTATTTTTTTAGTATATCCGTAGGCTCTCTATACTCCAGGTAAAACAGACCAGAAGAATGACATGTTCCCACTTCTCTGTACCACAGTTCTTCAAATTTACCTTCCCTGCCTTTACTATATACCTGTTCATCCTCTTACTCAGCCAAGGTAACTCCGAGATACCATTTTTACTACACAACTATGTAATTGCCACGACCTTTTCACATCCCAGTCTTTGTCCTTGGCTTGCCCACTGGTTGTGACAGAGTTCTGACAATGTCTTCCTCTTTTCTTGTAGAGATTCTTTAGGTACTTGATTATAAATTGACTAACTCCTTAAGTTCTTCCCTGTTAGTGCCTGACATCGTGGGTCCCGTGAAACTGCCTCTTGGAATCATCCCATAGATTTTATGGTTAAGATTTCTGCAACTAATCTCCTGGGAGTTTATTAGGAACAACAAGTTGTCCATTGACTACTGTCTGTCCCAGACTACTGTCTGTCCCCGATCTGTCCCATTTTCCAGTTTTGTTTTGTTTTTTAACATCTGTTGAATTCCTTTTATCCATTTGAATCCTAATGGAAGCGGCAGACACCAGACCAGGGCTATTTCCTCTAGCCCTGTCCCCAGCCTGCTAATGTCCTTTCTTCTCCCATCCCCTCTTCCTCAGCGTCTTTCCTCGCCATGGCATGCCTGCAACTGTTTTCCTGCACTCCACACGTGGCCGCCTGCTCCAAGCTTCCAGATCTTTCTCCCTCCCCAGTCTCATCTCGATTCCTCTGCACGTGCTTCCTGTCATCCTCCCGGTCCTCTCGGAAGAGAAGGGAGCTCTCATTCAGAGCACCCCTCCTCTCGCCCAAATAGGCAGCATATTCTTCTTTTATAAAAATAGAACATGAAAGAATGTGCTCACTATTGTTCTTTTTTCTTTTTCTTTTCTTTCTCTTCTTTTTTCTGTATTTTTTTTTCAAGATAGGGTCTTGCTCTGTTGTCCGGGCTGGAGTGCGTGGCTTCATCATCACAGCTCACAGCAACCTCAAACTCCTGGGCTTAAGCGATCCTCCTGCCTCAGCCTCCTGAGTAGCTGGGACTACAGGTGCGTGCCACCATGCCTAGCTAATTTTTCTATTTTTTGTGGAGATGGGGTCTCACTCTTGCTCAGGCTGGTCTTGAACTCCTGCCCTCAAGCAATCCTCCCGCTTCGGCCTGCCAAAGTGCTAGGATTACAGGCGCGAGCCACCGTGCTCAGGTGCCACATTGCTTTTAAATAAATAATTTAAATAATGTTTCTGTTATTATTTATGAGCCTACAGGCTCTAACATAGGAAAATATTCACATATTCACATGTCTTATATTGTTATAATACATTAGAATATATCACCTGGGCACTTATTTTTCAACCTTTATTTTTATTGTTCTAATCTTTCTCTTGCCTTTAAAAGTCATGAACGGCAGATACCAAGCTCCACCTGCCTATGTCATCGGAGACTGGGAGATTCCAAGTGAGAAAATGACGATGAAATCCCTCTAAACACAGCCACACCCGACAGAAATGTGATGTGTTACCACATAACTGCTCTCTCCTGTCCCACAACGGACCTTGCAAGCTCACAATAGCTCCGTATCACCAGAGGAACTATTTGCATGTTATAGATGAGAAAACAGGCAGGGATTGTCTGCAATTATACAACAGGGAAAGGAGATTCTATTTCCAGTTGTTCTTGCTCGATAAACTTCCCATTTTGAAACATGTGAAGCTGTAGTGAAAACATACTTGGAAAACACGTGTGGTCTAATTTTTCTCAAAGCTACTTCTTTCCGTGTAGCATAAGCATTACAGTGCTACCTCTTAAACTATTGGCAGCTGGATAGAATATCTGTAAATGCAGAAATTAAATAATATAAAGCACTAACCAAATACAAGGGAGATTTTTTTGTATGTCCTCTAACTGTTGGACCCCTGCTTTATTCTGAATCACCACGGAGAGCCCACTATAAGACATCCATTCCTAGAAAGCAAAAAATCACTAATTAAAGTATTAACATTAATAATGTATTAAATTATACACTAAAGCATTTATTAGGTAATGTGTGGAATGATGTGCTTCTCGAACACGCAAAAAATTAAAAAGAAAAAGAAAATGAAGAAAATTTTATGTCTTTGAAGCCCAGGGTAGAATATGCTCCATTGATAAAATCTGTCACCAATGTTTTATTGAACCAATAAGAGAAAATCATTTCCTCTGGTTAAAAAGAACAGAGTCAGCTGGGCACAGTGGCTCACACCTGTAATCCCAGCACTTCAGAAGGCCAAGGCAGGAGAATCTCTTGAGGCCAGGAGTTTGAGACAACCCTGGGCAACGTAGAGAGATCCTGTCTCTATAAACAATAAATAAATAAATAAATAACACAGCCACCTTTCATACTATTATGTATTATACAGTATTTTCTTTTCAGAATTACAAAGATTGCTTTGCCCTTTCCCCCCAAACACTCCACTAATCTTTTTGAGACCTCTTGTAAATAGATATTAAATGTTCATTAGATTATCACAAAACAAGTCGCAATAAAATGAAATATCAATCTGTATTAACAAAAATTTCTCCAACAATAACCATTACTATAGTTTGATTTATGATATCTTTTAAAGGTCTTCTATTTTCTTATTGAAGTAAAAAAAGCCCCTCATGAACTCAAGAATGAAAACAGCACAATCTGACATTAGTAGAATCAAATAGAGTCCAAAAATAAACCCACATATACAGGGTCAATTGATTTTCAATAAAATACAAAGGCAATTTAGCACCAAAAAAGGTAGTTTTTTCTCCAACATAGGTGTAGGAATAATTGGATAGCCATATGCAAAAAGAATGAATTTTGATTCATACCTCATGCCATATACAAAAGGTCCTTCAAAATGGATCATAGACCTAAATGTAAAACATAAAACTATAAAACTTCTAAAAGAAAACTTACAGGGAAAAAATCTTTGTGACTTCAGGTTGGGCAAAGATTTCTTACACATGATCCATAAAAGAAAAAATGGATAAGTTGGACTTCATCAAAATTAAGAATTTGTGCTCTTTGAAAGAGATTGTTATGGTAACGAAAAGACAAACCACATACTGGGAGAAAATTTTTGCAAATCCCGTATCTTATAAAGGTCTTGTATCCAAAATATATAAGGAATTCTCAAAACTTAATAATAAGAAGATAAACAATCCAAGTTTTAAAATGGGCAAAAGAGTTGAACAGACACTTCACCAAAGAAGATACACAGCTGGCAAACAAGCACATGAAAAGACACTTAACATCACTGGTAAAATGCAAATTAAAACCACAATGTGATTCTGCCACGTGCCCACTCGGATGGGGAGTGGGCATTAAAATACAACCACACCAAGTGTTGGATGGGGAGCAAGTAGAACCCTCAAACTGCTGGTTTATTCGTAATAGCTCCAAACTGGGAACTCCCTAAGGTGAACAGATAAACAAACTGTGGTGTATCTCTACAAGGGAACAGTAGTCAGGCATTTAAAAGCAATGGATTACTGATACACACAGCAACATGATTATATTATAATGAGTGAAAGAAGCCAGACAAGAAAGAGCTACATACTGTGTGCATACTGTGTGGTTCGCCTTATATAAAATTTTAGGAAATGCAAATGAATCTATAGCGACAAAAGCAGTGGCTGCCTGGGTTGGGGAGTGAGTGGATTACATGAAGATGAGAGGAATCTTTTCAAGGTAATGAATATCTTCATTACCTTAATTATAGTGATGGTTTCAAGGGGGAATATATGTCAAAAGTTACCATATTGTACATGCTAAAAGTGTGTAGTTTATTGCATATCAATTACACCTCAATTAAGCTTTAAAGAAAAAGCCAGAGCATGTTTTAATGTCATATTTTTTAATCTATCTGGAAACAAAAGTGTCTACTGTTGAACTGTAGATTTGCAATTCACTTAATATTCTTTAGTGAAGGGTTGCATGTTGATTATTTATTTGGCTTTTCTTGATTATTTTGTTCATATATAATAAATAATGTCTTTAATTAATATAAATAATTAATTTTGATGCTGAAATCTTACTATGTTTTGACCTACTCTCTCTCATATTATTAAATTTCTGGAATGTTATTGGGATCTATTTATTTTATTCTACATTATGAATTCATTCAAAATGTATGAAGAGCCTCTTAGGTGCAGATACTCGCAATGCCCTGAGATACAGGGATAAGTGAATCCAATCATGACAGTAAGGGTTGAATATTAGCATTATGTTGAGTAAACATCTGCTAAGTTCAAATGATACTTTAAGTCTTTTCTTTGCAAGATGACAACGTATTTTATTTTCATGCTTTTCTTCATCTAGAGGCATTCCTATGAAGAAGAGGAATATATCAGAATCTCTATTTCAGGCAAAAGGACAATTATTCAAGGAAGAGTTAGGAGTCCTCACCTGGACAGACAGGATGCTGGTGGGTTCTAGGATGCTCAAGTAGCCTTGGTGGTCACACTGGATCCCACACTGATGGGGCCCGAGTTTAGCTACCTGAATGAATGGGCAGAGAGCTGGCCCCATCCGGCAGCACATGGAGGGTTATAAACGAGACATGCACACAGGGCTGCTCAGGGAGTGCCGTGGAAAGACGGGGAACTTGCACTCGGGACCAGCGTCTCCAGCAGGCAGAATTTATGTAAGAGTGCACACAACACAATCAATAAAATATTCCGGAAGAAGAATAAAATAAAATGTACTGTCTGTCAACTTCTTTTAACAACTTGGCATCATTAAATAATTTTTTTAAAAAAACAGAACAATCAGCCAACTTAACGATTATAATCAAGAAACCTTTTCTAATGCAGGGAGTGCTATGATGATCTATTATACCAATTATTTTTTAAAACTTAAACAAAAAACCTAATGAAAAAAATCACAACAGGTAAAATATAACCTACACTCACCCACAAGCATGAAACTCTCACACATCTTAGCCTTGATTTTAAAATAATACTGAAATATTTACAGTCAAAAATTCTTAAAGTATATCTTAAATAAATATACAGTGCAATTTTAAAAAATCCTAATGCAAGAGGACGACACGGAGACAATAAAAGAGGTTTTATCCCAAGTGCTTCCTTGGGTCCGTGTAAATGTTTTTTTTTTTTTTTTATTTCAGCTTATTATGGGGATACAAAAGTTCTGGTTAGATATATTGCCCATGTCCCTCCCATTCCCCCGAGTCTGAGCCTCAAGTGTGTCCATTCCCCAAACAGTGCACATCGCACTCTTCTTGTAGGTATACACACATCCCCTCCCCCACCCCCATCCTCCCAAGTCAGAACTTCAAGCGTGCCCATTCCCCAGACAGTGCGCATTGCACTCATCATGTAGGTATACACCCATCCTCTGCCCACCCCCATCCCCCCCCCCGAGTC
>CM052453.1:18358630-18375759 GCA_028533085.1 Varecia variegata
ACCATCAAATTGGTTTCACTGATCATCACGTAAGAGCACATTTAGGAATAACATTAATAGGGTGTCGGGCAGATGTGTGGAGGGGGGAGGGGATGGTGTATACATACATGATGAGTGCAATGCGCACCATCTAGGGGATGGACACGCTTGAACCTCTGACTCAGGGTGGGGGTGGGGGGCAAGGGCAATATACATAACCTAAACTTTTGTACCCCCATAATATGCCGAAATAAAAAAAAACACTTCTCTTTGGAATTTCCATAGTATATCAAGCCCTCTTAGATATTTCCACCTGTTCTCTTGGCCTGTAACTTCAACTTGATACAATTAAACCTACACGAATTCCTCGCCACCTCCCAAATCATTCTTCCTGCTTTCCAATAAAAGTTAATAACATCACCACTCCTTGTGAATTTCCCTCTTTTCCATTTTGAGCACACACCTTCAAATTATCTCACACGTGTTTATAATAATTTAGAAAAATGCCCAACACATATAATTGCTATATGCCAGATGCCAAAGACTTTCCATGTGTTAACTCATTTAGTTCTCACCATAACTCTATGAGATTGTTACTATTATCACTACCATTTTATAGCTAAGGAAACCGGGGCATAGAAAGGTTGTTGCCCAGCTAGTAAATAAATGGCAGGTGTTGTGATTTGAACCCCGGCTGCCCAGTTCTCCAGTCTGTTCTCTTAACCACTCCACTCCACAGCTTTCCACTAGATAAGACTACATTAAATGAAAAACTGATGTATATAACAGTCACAGCTATATAAAGCACACAAGCAAAAAACTATCTAAATAACCAGGTATGGAAAAAAGACAAGAAGGCAACAAACCAAATTATCAATAGTGATTGTGGAGTATGAGAACTGAGAGCAATTTTATGTTCTACCTTCTACCTTTTTTATTTTCCAAATTTCCTGTTGTATCATATTTATAATGAAAATAAACTAATACATTTTTCATTTCATTTCTAAATGACTGCAATAAATGGAAAATACAATTGCAGAGTACTTTTCTCTCTCCAACAAAAAACTAGCATATGCATCAAATACATGAAAACCTTCCCTTCCATTTCACCATTCTAGTTCTAGCTGTTACCGTCTCCCGCCTACTTATCAGCTCTTATATGTACAACCATCCTACATGCAGATTAATCTTTTAAAGGCCATGTTTTCCTTACATCACTTCCCTATTCAAAAGTCTTTTATATTCCTGTTACTCATGGAATCCAATTCAAACATTTTAGTCTGGCATGAAATTTGTCCACAGCCTGGCCCTAACCTTCCTTGCAGCCTTTTCTTCCATTTTTTCCCTGTATGTTTCCTGTGACCCTACCAGCCCCAGTTCCTTTCCTTTGCCTTGGTCTTTCCTAGCTCCATGCAGCTCCCCAGGTACCAAGGTAACAGAGGTGAATTCACAGCCTGAGTGCTTTGGAATCAGCTCATGCTCCCCACTGTCCACCATCCACTGGCCGGGTCAGGTCTCTGCCCTGCACAAGAGCCTTCACTGTCAGTCGGTCCTGAGGCCAGGGAGCCAGGAGTGAGGCTTACTGAGCACTGCCAAGCCCCCTTCTAGATCAGCTATTAGCCTGGTCTGTGCGCTTGTTCTGCTCTTTGTGGCCTGTATTTGTCTTCATGTTTCCCTGGCAGAGATGCTGCCTTGGTGCTCTGCACAGGTCTGGCCCGAGGCCAGCTGGGTCCTCCCCGGCCTTATTGGCTTCTGCACCGGGCCAACAACCAGATCTCCCGCACAGGGCTCCGCTTGTGGAAACGGAGCTCCTGAATGAACCCGACCCATGCCTGGGGGTGCTGGGTCCTGGAGCTCACATGACTTGAACTATTCATAGTTAAGTGTCCACCCTGACCCCAGACTCCACCGCCTCTCACGGTCTCTTCCAGATCTGCCAAGGCTTGTCTTGCTAAAATTGCAAATAAGCTACCTGGGGGTCTTTCTGAGATTGGACAGTTTCTGCCAAAATATATCCTCCTCCATCTTTTCCTGCCCCTCGAGCCTTTGACTAAGTTGTTCCTTTTGCTGAGGACATTCCGATGAACACTTATGAAGTTTTTGCCTTTTTTAAAAGGTTTTTACTGTCGTGAAATATATATAAATTAAAATTTATCAATTGAATTTTTTAAGTGTACAATTTAGTAGCATTTAGTACCTTCACAATGTTGGACAACCATTGCCATATTTATTTCCAGAACTTTTTCATCATCCCAAACAGAAACTCTATATCCATTAAACAGTAACTCTCCAATTCCCCTTCCCCCGAGCCTCTGGGAACCTTTAACCTACTTTTGGTTTCTATGAATTTGCCTATTCTAGGTACTTCATATAAGTAGAATCATATAATATTTGTCTTTCTGTGTCTGGCTATATTAGTCAGATTCTCCAGAGAAATAGAACCATATATATATATATATGAGATTTATTATGAAAAATTGACTCACGTGATTATAGAGCTGAGAAATTAGTCATCTGTGAAGAGACTCAAGAAAACCAATATGTAATTCCAACCCAAGTCTGAAAGTCAGAGAACCAGGCGAGCTGATAGTATAAATCCCAGTTCCCAGTGCAAGGACAGGAGAAGACAAATGTCCCCTGATGGCCAGAACAGTGTCTTTCACAGAATAGACGCCCACCAAATACTTAATTTATTGAATACGTGACTGAGAAGTTAATGAGTGAATGTAACAAACACAAATCGGAATCCTTCTACCTTTTTATTGAAAGTAACTAGTTTTTACTTGCTAATTTCCACAATTTTATTTTTAAAAACACTCTTTAAGGAAGCTGTCAGCTTACCAAAAAATAATGATCCCTTATAATCATCTAATAAGCTAAATATTATCTAATTATTCTATTAGGCTGAAATAAGCCAATGTCTTTTGTCAGCAGGAAAAACTGACCCACGTAAGTGTTTATTTCCAGGGTCTTACTTAACTATGTAATCAGATATCTGATCTTTGAGACCTGTCGCTTTTAATTCTTGTGCATCCTTCTGAGAAACCACACTCTCAGCTAAGTTATTTCATTATGGAAAATGAAGATGCCGCAGGTTTACAGAGTGGAATTTGAAACCGCGCCTAACGGGACTATTGCTCAACAGGCTCTGATTTTGCAAAACAAGTGCTCCTCAGTGACACTCAGCTACGGAAGTGCAACATTTTTGACAAGTTTGCCAGAGAGCTAATGGTGTGGAAGAAAGAGGAGAAAAAACAATGGATATTTATAACTATAAATGTGCATCATTCCACGTACATTTGAATTCTATGATTCCAATTCTGTAGTAATAGTCTTTTGAGCTGAAAAAGTGATTGTGAAAACGCAAAAAGCAGTTCAAAAGATTTAAAAGCGAGGGAGATTTTATAGTGGGATATCCACCTCAAGCTTCCCTGTGCTGTCTGCACTGCAGTCCTGTAACTATGTCATGAACACCAGGCAAAGACCAGACACTGACGCCGCCTTTCTCGGCAAGCACGTGGGACTGATAGGTTGGCTGCTCTTCCTGGGTCCGAGGGCCCAAATACATCACAGAAAGCACTAGCCTGCCACCTGCCGGTCCCCGTCCACATTCACGGGAGAGAAAGGGTGGAATGTCACGCGGAGCCTCTTCTCTCTCAGCGAATGTCCCAGATGAGACACCAGCGAACTTGAAGACGGGAGAATAGAGCCATCTCTCCTGGGCCTGGCAGTAGGATTCAGCCTCTGAACTCCAGAAAGAGTCTTAAGCAACACCCTCTACCACGATGAGTGGTAATAGCACATTCCTCTAAGACTTGGGAAGTCAGAAAGCAAACAATCCCGTGCTAGTTCCGCAGCGCTGACGTCAGAGTTTCCAGAGGAGGGTGCGGGACCCGCAGAGCCACAGCCCAACTGCAGAAAGTCACATCTGACGCTCTTGTGTACAATAGGATTAGCTGCAGGGCACGAGGAGCTTTTCCAGCTGGAATCCATTAGTGTGACCGCCAGAAAGGAGGTTTGTGCAGTGAGGGGTCATTGTGTGGGATTCAGGACAGATGTCAGGCCTGTGCCGTGCAGCACAGCAGCCACAAGCCGCAACTGGCTGTGACACATTTGAACAGTGGCTGATTTGAGCTGAGATATGCTGGAAGTGTAAAATACTCACTGGGTTTCAAAGACTTAGGATTAAAAAAAGAATGTAAAAATTCCGCTCATTATTTATATTGATTAAATCAGAGTGATAATGTTTTGGATATATTGAATTAGATTAAAAATATTTTTTTAATTAATTATCTTTTTTATTTTTATTTTTTATTTTTTTTTAGAGACAGGATCTCACTCTGTCTCCCAGGCTGGAGTGCAGTGTCACGATCATAGCTCACTGCAGACTTGAACTCCTGGGCTTAAGCAATCCTCCTGCCTCAGCCTCCAGAGTAGCTAAGACTACGGGCGCATGCCACCATGCCTGGCTAATTGTTTTCATTTTTTGTAGAAACAGAGTCTTGCTATATTGCCCAGGCAGGTCTCGAACTCCTGGTCTCAAGCAATCCTGCCACCTTGTCCTTCCAAAGTGCTAGGATTACAAGCATGAGCCACTGTGCCCAGCCTGTTTAATTTTTTTTAATGTAGCTACTAGAACAGTTTTAAATTACAGATGTGGCTCCTATTATTTTTCTATTGCACAATGCTGAGTTTGACAAACAACTATGGCTCATGTTTCCTAAGTGTTTACTGTGTAGTAAGGGTGACCTAAGAGGTGCGCTATGCTAAAGGTTTTGAGCACACTGGTTTTGCATTTAATCTTCATAATGGCATTATTAAAAGTGTTGTTATCATTCCAATGTTACAGGTCATGAAAGTGAGACTCAGAGAGAATGAGGAACAAGGCTCCAGAGTTAATGAGTGACTATGCCTGAACTTGAACTCAGATGCTTACAAATCCAAAATCAAGGCTCCCACCCACCGGGCACACAGCCTTCTGTGTAATAGCAGGGCTCTGTGGTCCTGCCTCTGTTGAGGTCCTTTCCCTGCTCCTGTTCTGCAGGTTTGTCGTAGAACTTTCTCCTCTCTACGGGGCCACCTTGCTATAAATTCTATAGTCAGGTAAAAGGAGGTTTCTCCCCTTTCCATATTTTCCTAGGCCTGTATTAAATAACAAATTTAGAAGTGGAATGGTATATAGAAGCAGAATTCTTTCCAACTACTTCTAATTTTTGTCCATCTTGGCTTTCAGTGTCTTAAAGTATAAAATTTCTCAGACATCATAAATCCTTAAGAAAGTGCCCTAGGAGGTTTTAGACAAAAACAGATTTTCCAGATTTGCCTGGATTTTTTTTTAGCTTTTTGAAAAGAAGGAAAGTTCTGTTTATACAAAAGCACTAAGTAAAATTTCTGTGGGCCTCAAATCCTTCTGTTATTTGTGTACATGAAACCACCCATGCACACACACATATATACGTACATACACAAGCACATGTGCACACGGAAAGTCATTTATAATCTCTTGTACAAGGAAATTGATCTTTTTAGTTTTTGAGAGCCAAATCTTAAATTCTAAAACAAGTAACATCTGTGATTTCTGAACTACTTGTTCAGGAATAAATAAATGTGACTTCTCGTCCTTGTCTAATAACTTCCTGTTTTTTCTCTAATTGTTTTGGTTCTCTCTAGTTGTGAAGTGCAGAGAAACTTTCAGCAGTGTCTAGCAGAGCAAAATCTAAACAAATAATATGTTAAATAACATAGTTTTCTAGTGTGAACAGAGAAAGCAAAGACTAGGTTTTGGAAGACTTCTCCATCCATCCACCTAGCTACATATCAAACCATCCATACACCTATCCATCCATCCATTCCTCCATTCATCCACCTATCCATCCATGCCCCAACCCATCCATCCATCCATCCACCCACCTATCCATCTGTCCACCCATCCATCCATCCATCTGCCGATCCATCCATCCACCCACCCATGACAAGCATGGGGAATACAGATTCAACAGTAAACAAGCAGAACTCAACCCTGACCTCCTGAAGCTTATACTCTTGTTTGAAAGGCAAACGATAAAAAAAGCAAATAATCAAATAAAAGCTATGAATTGAGATGAGTCCCATGAAGGAAACAAACAGAGTGTAGAGATAGAGGGCCACCTATTTTAGATAAGGTCAGTGGTCAGGAAAGGCTCCACGTCGTGGGGGCTGGTGAAAGAAAGGGTCCAGCAGTCGAGGCAGAAGGAAGGACGAGTGCAACAGTCCCGAGCTGTCTCGAGCAGGCAGTGTTTGAATGTTGATAGAACATGGTGAGCGAGGTGAGCATGCAGGAGAGGTGCAGTTAGAAGCAGCAGGTATGCGGGAGATCGCCCAGGCACTCTAGGCAGAGTAAGCAGTTTGGGTTTCGTTCAAAGCTCAGTGACTAGCTACCGAGAGGTTCTAAATAGATGAGTGACATATTCCTATTTATACATTTTTGAAAGACTACTCTCACGGCTGGGTGGAAAGTAGACTGAGGAGGCAGGAGGCAAAATGAGAAGAGTGTCTAGCCATTCAGTATTCCTTCGCCTCTTGAGGTCACCGTTCTCCAGGTTGGTGCTGTTAACAATTGTGTGTTCCTCTTAGATTCCCAAAACGCTCCATTGTTTTTACAAGTTAAAACCTGTTTTGTTTTCTTTCTTGTTCTTTTTGTTTGTTTGCTTTCTGTCTGCATTTCTAGCACCTTTAAGCTCCTTAGAATAATGTTTCTTTCCCCAGGGCATTCTAAACATCTGGGTATGATGTAATAAGCCCATGTAGCCCTGGTCCCAGTTGTGCCCAAAGCACCAAGGACTCTGCCTTAGGCCCCTGTTCTGCTTGGAAACCTATGAAACACTCTCCGCGGAGCATTTCAAAGCTTCTTTACTTCTAAGCATTCTGTTTACTAGCAGTCAGCACAGCGCTTGTCACAGGCACGGTGGAACACTGCCTGTAGCTCCCTGACAAAGGACTCAGGCTCCACGCCCTGCCCTGCCTCGGGGACAGGCAGGCCCTGCTGGACCCTCCCTTAGCTCAGCGAGCTCACACAAGCCCTGTCACAGCCCGAGTGTGACCTGGCCTTCTGGGCTGCCTTCTGCCTGGGCTGGTTATCCTTGGATTAACACTGCTCTACCACCTCTTTAGGACACGGTAGTTCACTTGGCGCAGGGCGGGGACACCTTTCTCAATGAGTGAAAATCCCTCTTGTCCTGGAGATCTTCCATTTGCCCCCATAGACCCACCTGCCCCCTTCTCAGCCCTGCTGAGCCCCAGGAGGCTGAGCTGTGGGCACTACACAGATGTCCTCTGGCTTCTGCCCGGACTGGCCAGTGAGGGCCCCAATAGATCAGAGGGGAGACGGAGGTCAGAGTTTGTATTCCCTCCACTTCCTCTCTGAAGTTTGTCCTGGGGGTCTGCAGCCCATCCTGCCCCATGGCCCCCTCTAGGTGGACCCCCCACAGGGCCATCTCTGCCTCTGTACCCTCCCTCCTTCAGGCTGAAGGGCAGTGACGGCACCCCTGCTGTCACAGGTCCCAAGACTCCCTACTCTGACTCCATCTTTGTTTCTTTATAAAATGCTCCTTAAATCATCCCAGTTTGAATGCACCCTCGCTTTCCTGCTGGGACCTTGACAGATACAACCTCTCCTTGAGGTCCTTCTGGCCCTCTCACTGTGAGGATATAAGGACGTCTGACCCTCAGCTGAGAGTGACAGGTGACTCACCCCATCCCATTTCTCCTCCCAGCTGCAGAGTCCTTTCCTACAGAACCACACCCCGTATCTCCCGAGTCTTTAAGACATTCATGCCCACTGAGCACCGTGCCACGCTACACAAACAAGGCCCCACCAACAACCACGGGCTACACGTGCTATTTATTATCTCTCCTGAACCATTCATTAATGAAGACAAAAATGTGGGGGTCTATGCTAATCCCTATAGCACAATATTCAAATACAAAGAGATGAAGATATAGTGAACCATGGTATTATTTGAGAATAATAATAACAATAGCTAGCATTTAATAAGTGTGTACCATGTCGTAGGTGCTAGTTTAAGCACTTTTCATGTATTAACTTCTCTAATCCTCACAACAACCTTAAGAGACAGGGACTATTACCATCCTCATTTAATAGGTGAAAAAACCTAACTGCAGAGAGCTGATGTAATTCACCCAGATCTGGCATTTGAACCAGGGCAATTTGGCTATAAAGTTGATGCTCTTAACTACAATATTGTAAATAATTAAAGTCTGTTGTGAAATCTTAGTAAGGAATCCTGCATTCAGTGCTTACAACTGGTTTGTTTTGATACCCCTTATTATGAAAATGCTAGTAAAGAGAAAATGAAATAAATACTGGAAGTCTCCAATAAGAGGAAAAAGCAGACTGCTTAGGATGTTGACAACAAAATAAGAAGATATTTTAAAGTGCTCTCAAATGATGTGACATTAGAACATTGGATTTGGGCAAAAAGCATATTTCAAATTTTTTTAATCATTAATTTTGATAGAACAAATTTAGATTTAGAAGGGGTTGTTGAAGAACTTGTTAAATCTCCTAGGATGTTCTTCTTTACAAAGAGAGTATATAGTTATTTATAGTAGTGCTTCTCAAACTTTAGGGCCACAACCATCAAGGGCTTTGTCAGATATGAAGATTTCTGGGTCCCACATCAAACTTCTGAAAAGAAATCTCTAGGGAATTACAGCAGGTGGAATAATGGCCCCCCGAAGAAGTCCGTGTCCTAATAATCCTCAAAACCTGTGAATATATTTTCCCATAAGGCAAAAGGGACTTTGCAAATGTGATGAAGTTAAGGGTCTTGAGATGGAAAGATGACCCTGCAGGATCTGGGTGGGCCCAGTGTCATTGCAGGGTCCTTAGAAGGGCAAGAAGGAGACAGAGGGGTCAGAGTCAGGGAGAGATGTGAGTGTGAGGACGGAAGCAGAGCCAGAGGGATGGAAGCTCCCTAGAAGCTGGAAAAGGCAAGGAAATTGATTCTCCTCTGGACTGTCAGGAAAGCAGCCCTCCCTGACCCATTTTAGACTTCTGACCTGCAGAACTGCAAGGTAATAAATTTGTGTTAAGCTGCTAAATCTTGGTTGTTTCAGTAGCAACAGGAAACTAGCACAGGGGCCAGTTCACAAATCTGCATTTGTAACCGGCCTCTAGCAACAGGATAAAAGAAACGATGAATGTTCATCTAGCATTTCCTCCTTAAAATGAGTGAATTAAAAAATATTTTAAAATAATATTCTGGTCTATTATTTTTTAAATGTAACCCATTGGTTTACCATGTAGATTAGTAATTGATCATGATATTGTCATGCAAGGAAGTACAGTCACAGTGGAAAAAGCATGGTGTGTAGAGTCAGCAGGACCTAGGACTACCTTGGTGCTTCCGAGCTGTGTAATCTTCTGCAAGTGCCTTCACTTTTAGGAGCTTCAGTTTTCCTGCTTGTAAACTCTAGGATAATATCACCCCAAACATGTATATTTCAAAGAACCTGACATCGTGGCCATCGTTCTTTAATATAATTCACCTTATTAATAGATTAGGAACAAAAGTCGTATAATAATCTCCATTGACATGGAAAAAGGCATCTGAGAAAATATTCCCTGTTTAAAAAAAAAGGTTAAATTAGAAACTGCTGGATAGTTTCTTAATAATAGCTACTCGGGGAAATTTAAAGTTCCTTCTGTTCTCCATCTCTCCTTCCCTTTCTTCTTTCCAGTAATACAGGCAAAACGCTGACATGATTCTTTGCAACTGAGTCTTCATATAATAGTATATTAAGACCAGATCTTCCCAGTCTTTGTTTCTGCAGGGCCCCCAAGACAGCGACGCTAACCGCCTCCACTTCCCCAAGTGCCGCGCCAGACGTGCAGTCACAACTTGCACGGCAGATGTTTAAAACCAGTTTTGTTACCCTGACCCCGGATCCCACCTGGAGGGTATAAAGTATTTGCCGGTTGGAGATTAAACAAGACGTCTCTGGAGGGTGTGATTGGTGTGCCGTGAGCTCCCCCCACCAGATGGGAAGTGTGATAAGTGTCCCACGCAGCTGGTGTCTGATGTGCGCTTCAGAAATAAATCTGCAGGCGACAGCTGGTTGAGAGCCCAGGGCCGCGGGAAGAGGTAAGTTTGGGAGGTGATTGTGTGCCCTCTAGTGGCGGATCTGAGGGGCGCGTGTCCCGTGGGCTGGATGTGGGCACGTGCCGGGCTTGTCCTAAATCCCAGGGAAGGACATGCCCTGGAGGGGCCAGGGGATCTCAGCAGGAGGCTGGAACCCCAGGGGAGCGTCTAGCTTGCTTCTAGAAACCGGCTGGAGAGAGGTGCCCATTTAGGTGGGCTCTGAAGGGCCCACAACTAACCTCGCAGAATGGGTGTGAGCAGGTGGTGTGGGGGAGGGAGATGAGGAGGAGGAGTCGTCTTCAGATCACACCCCCTCGTCCTGCTTGGTCAACATAAAGACTTTTTTTTTTACTCAGTGTAAAAGGGAAGTTATATAAGATCATTAAAATTTTCCAGGAAAAAAACCAGTCTGAGAAACACTTTTTTTAATTTCTGAAAACATGTAAAGTCTATTTAATTCACGCTGTGAACCACACTGAAATCATTTGTTCACTCTTTTTTTTTTTTTTTTGAGACAGAGTCTTGCTGTGTCACCCAGGCTGGAGTGCAGTGGTGTCATCACAGCTCACTGCAGGGCTCAAGCTAGCCTCCTGCCTCAGCCTCCCGAGTAGCTGGGACTACAGGTGTGCGCCACTATGCCCGGCTAATTTTTTTACTTTTCATAGAGACTGTGTCATGCTATGTTGCTCAGGCTGGTCTCGATGTTCACATTTTTTTTTTTGTACACACATTCATAGATCCTTTTCCTTTTCGCAGAAGGAAACTGCTTTAAAAAATAATTCAAGAACAGAAAAGGTCTAAATAAGAAAAATACCCTGTCACCCCAACTCTCAGTGTTAAACACTGGTAACGTCTTGCTACATGTTCTTTTGGACTTTCAAATGCAAAAATTCTCTGACTTAGGAGCATCTGCCCAGAGATAACGGGCATGGACCTCCCTCTCTGAAACAGTGGGATTACGGCACTGTCTGGCTGCACCTGAGAGTGTCCTTCAGTTGCAAGTTCATTATCTCACAATTCCTTCCACGCAGCAGGCGAACTTTGGGCTCAGGCTGTCTCCATTCGAGCCGTGGCTCCACCGTGTGACCATGGGTGACTATGTAACCTCTGCGTTCTTGACTTTTCTCATCTGTAACATGGCAGTTATAGTTAGACATATGCTATGGGGATTTTGGAGCATTTAATGAGATGATAAATAATACAATTAACATGGTGTTTGGCAGACAGTGAACTCGAGATGCAACGTTGGCTTTTACAGCACCTGTCTTCCCCGACTCCAGGTTCTTGTTCTCTGTCTGCCTTATGAACTCCTGAACTGTAAGTTTAGTCCTTCTTCCCCGTGAGGACTTCAGGTAGTTGAAGATTTTCTGCATGTTGCTTTGTGTCTTCTCTGAGGGCCCTCAAATTTGTCAGCGTTCTTAAAATACAGCCCCTCCAGTGGGACGCAGTACCCAAGACGCGCTGAGCACTGAGGAGCATCGTGAATGATTATCTACTCCCACGTGGAGTCAGAGCTGGGATTCACACCAAGGGTGCTTTTAAATTTACCTCGAGCAAGTTCATTGCTACGATCTGAATGTTTGTGTCCCTCTGAAACTCATGTGCTTAAATCCTAACCCCCCAGGAGATTGGTATTAGGAGGTGTGGCCTTTGGGAAGTGATTAGGTCATGAGGGCAGACCCTTTATGACTGACATTAGTCCCCTTATGAAAGGGACACCAGAGAGCCAGCACACCCCTCCCGCCGTGTGAAGGCACATTGGAAAGACGGTTCCTTCCGTGACTAGGGAGGGGTCCTCACGAAACATGGAATCTGCTGGCATCTTGGACTTGATCTTGGACTTCTCAGCCTCCAAGATCAGCCTTTGAGCAATAAATTTCTGTTGTTTATAAGCCGCTGTCTACTGTATTTTGTTGTAGCAGCGCAGATGGACAAAGACAGGCCGTTTCTCACCGGAGGCTCATACTGATCTTTTTCCTGGGAACCGAAACCCTGTGCAGCTGGTTTGAAATCACATGAAACACTTTACATCCATCTCTCTTATTTTTCATTTTTGGGCTTAGTCCACTCTTCTTCTGGAACATTATTTCGTCATAATTCTTTCCCATTCTGTGCTATCTGCACCATTGTGATTACTCCTTCTTTTTTTAGCTTCACAGAGGGACTATTTAACAACCTGTTATATAATTTTTCTGGGATTTGAGGAAGCTCACTGGTTTTAGTTTTCTGGAATCTTTCTCTTCTTAAAAAAGATTAGGGTATTTGCCTCCATCTGGTACTTCTCAAGCCTTCCTGATTATTAAGAGATTATCATCACGTGTTTGGCGACATGCTAGTTGATTCTCTCAGTACACTGGGGTGTTATTTATCAAGGACTGATCATTAGAACTTGCTCGAAGTGTGGCTTTCTGACTTCCCTCATCTGCCTAAGGCTTGCATTTCCATTAGTGAATTTACCTGCATTCTCCTGGATAAGGACATGAGAGAAAATGTATGCTACATATTTCATTCATAATTTCCTTATTCATGTTTATGTTTAGGTGTGAATATGCCATTTTATATACCATACGGCCAGCATATCCTATTGCTAAAAGTATCCATTGACTTGCTTAAGAAATAGCTCAACAAATGTAGTATGATCCTGGTGATGATGACAATGATGACAGCAACAACGAATTAACAAGAAATGCTAAATTGCACCAGCTCACCTTGCCATGTTTCTCTCCCCTAAAGTTCCAATTCACTTGTTCCTTATGATCTTTCTAGCAATAGGAGTTTTAAAAATATAACTTCTTGTCCTTTGAGTAATGAGCTAATTTTGCAAAAACTAGATTTAGTAATGTCAGCTGAGCTTGGTCTTTAGTACATTTGTAATTTTAGCTTCTAGAAATTAGCATCATTCCTTCAATTGAGTGGATTGTAAATTTTGTAATACATCTGGTTCCCTTAATTAAACTAGTCTTTAAATACAGTCTCAACATTTCCTTATACAAATTCTACTTATACTGGAAAACCATTAATATGGACCAACCTTTCTACCCATTCCCTTAGGAGTAATGTCTCTCTGTTATTTCACCAGAGTATAATATAGTGTGCTGAAGTTCTCAGACTCTTAAATGCATTGATTATAACAGATTTTAGAGAAGAATAATGTATTAAATATACACTTTGATTTTTTGGTTCATTCTGTCTTTATGTGTTACCTTACTGACTTATTTTGTGCCATAAACATTATGGCAGAAGATGCTCATTCTCGGCTCTCGAGTTTTACAGACTCAAGTCACACTAACAAGTCCCTCTCTTCGTTTTATCTTCCTCCTCCTCTTCCTCCTCCTCCTCTTCCTTCTTCTCTTCCTTGACTTCTGTCTGTCTCTAGAATTCTCTGCCATCCCTTTGTTGTTATTTTTGAAAGCAGTCTGAAAGTGCTATGGTATACAGGTGAGATTTTTAAAAAACACTTTTCTCCGGCATCTTCAATCTGAGTGGATGGTAAAATTATATCAGGGCAATAATTCGAAACCACTCTCCAGGAAGGGTATGCATGTGTGCCCCAAGCCTAATTAAAATCTTCTTTAAGATAAGCTAATAATAATTTTATAGTTTGAAAAAATTCATAGAGCATTTTCCCCTTTCAATTTTTTTCTATAAAATTTTCTTTAGAGTATCTGCTGTCATTTACCTATACTGAATCTAATGTGAAATGTCACCACTTCTAGAATAGACTTATTAAAGTGAAAATAATCATAAGAAAATTCAAATTCAAATTGTCAGCAGGCGATTCCAGCAGGCCCCATTTAAGTGCCCACCCAATCCAAAAACCCATCAGGATGCTACCAGCACCCCTTGTGAATTTGGAGGGGTAGATGGAGTGTGGAAGGGCATTTAATTGGGGAATAAGGCAGACATTCCAAAACTTGTCCTGTGAGAGCAGAGCGACCTGCAATTGATGCTCAACATTTTCAATTGATGTGGACCAAGTTGACAGCTTTCAAGAGAGTAATAATTCCTGCAGTGATGTAATTTCGGGTCCGTGTCATTCTGGATGGTTATGTAATAGGAATAGCAAACAACCAACATGTCACATGACTTTATTCATGTCATCATTTTCACCACTCATCATCCCAAGTTGCAACTAAATACTAACACGGTGACAAGCGAAAGTCCACGTGTTTCCTTAGAAAAGTTCTCAGAATTTTGGATGAACAAAACAGAACTTCTTAGTTCTTGGGAAAAACAAAACAAAACAAAACTTCAGAGTTTGTGAGAAAACTTGCAAGACTCTTGGCTTTCGACTCGCTCTCACAAAGCGATGCTGGGATGAGTCGGGTGTAATTAAATCAGGAACATATGGATTAAATTCTCCCTCGAATACACATGGGTGCAAAGACGAAGGGAGAACTGGCCAAGTGTGTTGCCAAAACAAAACACTTTCAAAATAACTCGAGACAGTCGACAGACCCCAAACACAGCTGTGTTCTCTTATGTCGAAAAAATCCATTTGCCTTCAACGTCTTGATCCGTGAATTAGATTTTTGCTGAGTGCCTACAGCGTGTCAGGCACCTTAGAGAGCTCACCGAGTCTGAAAGAAGCGTTCACTGTTTGGAAACATGAGCTCTTGATGAATGACTGGCATGATTTTCCACATCGATTTGAATCATTGTTTTTTACGTCTGTGTGGCAATGGGCATCGTCGTCAGTCGCTTTTCTGCAATTGATTTTTATGGCCGTAACCCACTTACTGGGAGTAAACTCCCTGGAGAGAGGAGGCTTGGATTTGGTTTTAACAAGAGAAGTGGTGGATGGGGAGAGAGGCTGTGCCAGGTGAAGGGAGGAAGAGCCAACACCACTTTTCAGACATTGATTTTGTTGGCTGTTTACTGCTGGGACACAGTGGTCTAAGCTTAGCTGATTGGCATTGGCTTTTTTTTTTTTTTAATTTTTGTAAGACTAGAGCTTTCTCAGTCTTCGTAATTTTGTGAGGTTCAAAATTTTTCCATCATTTCCATGTTTGTCTTTTTGGAGAGGAAATTATGATGCGGGTCATGTGGCACATGAGAAGTATCTATTAATAGATCTTCGTGACATGTGGCCCACCACCCAGGCAGAGCTGGCCTTGTCAAGGCACCTTTCTAGAAGTAGAGTTACTGACTTCATTTTACTCACTGTGGTCAACAGATTCCTGACAGCAACCAACAGTCAGGATTCCTCCAGGCCAGATGTTTCTAGAATAATATCTCAGGGTGTTCATTAATTCTGGAATTTATAAAGGCAACAAAATATGGGTTGACTCTAGCAGATCACTACATTACACTACATAATTACAATGGCTGCAATTTTTACTACACAGGAAACAAGAAGTTCGAGTATCTAACTATACATAGCAGGTTGTGGGTCATCACAGAAATCTCTAGATCTGCCTCACTAGGGAGTTGCTAGAAACCCTTAGAATGACTAAGAGCACAGTTTTCTTCCAAGCTCTACTGAAGCTCATCTGCATGTTCCATAGTGAGTCTGCGTGGGCGTGTTACTGCCCTATAGCCAAGTCCTTACAACTATTTGCACAAAAGTTTCAGCTTGTGCCTACGGATTTCTCAAAAATCGCAACGGACATAGACTTTATCCATGATATTCCAATGCTATCCCAACAATATTGCTCTCTATAAAATGCTCTACCGAAATGCTTTTAACTAATTGTCTTACTCTGGGACAGTTTTTTCTTTCCACCGGAGAGGGCCTACGCACTGATTGGTTGTAATCTGCACTGGGCTAGGCGCCAGGGAGACAAAGAGGAACAAAACGTGGTCCCTACCTCCCAAGGAGCATGTGACCTAATGGGGAAATGGGAAATGTGCAATTAGTGCAGTATAGCGCAAATACATAGTAGCTGCTGCGGGCGCACAGAGGAAGGGCAGGTAGCCCAGTGGTGGTGGGAGAGGGAGAGGGACTTCTGGAAGGGGGTTATGATGTCCCTACATGCCATAACAAAGAACCGCAGACTTGGTAGCTTAAAGCAATGCACATTTATTTTCTTACAGTTCTGAAGGTCAGAAATCTGAAATGGGTTCCAATGGGCCAAAACCAAGGTGTTGGCAAGGCTGCGCACCCCCAGACGTTGCAGGGGAGAATCTGTTCCTTTTCTTTTCAGCTTCTAGAACCGCATTCCTTGGTTTGTGGCCTCTTCCTCCATCTTTAAGGCCAGCATCTTCAACTCTCCCTCTGCTCTGCCTTCACACCACCTTCTTCTCTCCTGCGGAGTCAAGTCGCTCTCTGCCTCCCTCTCTTAAGGACACTTGGGACTGCATTTGGTGCCCACCCAGGTAATCCAGAATCTCCCCATCTTGGAACACTTAGTCACAACTGCAAGGTCTCTTTTGCCATATATGGTAACATCCTAGGTTCCGGAGATTAAGCCTGGATTTTTGGGGGGCCTTGATTCAGCCTAGCCAGGAGGTAATTAAGGAAGACGGGAAGAGCATTTCTGCTGGAGGAAGAGAACAAGAGGGCACAGCGAAACCAGTCGTAGCTGAGTGTGACAGGAGCATCAGGTGTGAGGCTGATGTAAGGAGGATAATAGAGATTGCTTAGGTGGGAGGGAGAAGCCAGGCTGCAAAGGATGTCATGGGCCATGCTAAATTATTTGGGTTTAATTTTGTAGGTTGTAGGGAGTCTTTGAAGGTTTTTAAGCAGGGTAGTAGTGTGGTCAGATTAGCAATTTAGAGAGATCATTCTGGGAGATACATTCAGGCAGGTAGATACCAGTGAGAGACAATGAGAATTACAACTAGGATGGGGATCAAGATGAGAAATTTGTTGAATAACAAAAAACGTTTTCCAGGTGAAATGAGCAGGAATAGTCACTCGTTGGATGGTGAGATGAGGGAGAGAGAGAATCCGAGATGATCCCAAGCTTTTTGCCTAGGGAGACAGTGGCACATTAAATGCAATAAGGAAAAAACATGTCCAAGGAAGGAAAACTTGGCATTGAATTTGAATTTGCAGAATTTGGA
>CM052453.1:18376259-18386694 GCA_028533085.1 Varecia variegata
GATCCACCCGCCTCGGCCTCCCAGAGTGCTAGGATTACAGGCGTGAGCCACCGCGCCCGGCCCATAACATTGTCTTGACAATGCTTTCTTGGATATGACACTAAAAGCGCAGATGACAAAAGCAAACATGAGCAAGTGCAACTACATCAAACTGAAAAAGCTTCTGTGCCCAAGAAGAAACAATTAATAGAGTGAAAACACAACCTACAGAATAAGAGAACATATCTGTAAACCATAAATGTCATAAGGGGTTAATAATCAAAATATATAAGGACCTCCTACAATTCAACAGAAAAAATAATAAATATCCTGATTTTAAAATGGGCAAAAGATTTGAATAGGCATTTCTTCAAAGAAGACACACAAATGGCCAACAGATATATAAAAAGATGCTCCATGTCACTCATGATCAGGGACATGCAAATCAAAACCACAGTCACCTCACACTCACACCTGTTAGAACGGCCATCACATATTAAAAATAAACAGAAAATAACAAATGTTGGTGAGGATATGGAGAAACTGCACCACTGGTGGAAGTGTAAAATGGTGCAGCTGCTATGAAAAACAGTAGGGAGAGTCCTCAAAAATTTAAGCATAGAACCACCATATGATCCAGCAATTCCACTTGTGGGTATTATGCAAAAGAATTGAAAACAGAATCTTGAAGAAATATCTGTCCGCCTTTCTCATTGCAGCATTATTCACAATGGCCAAGAGGTAGAAACAACCTAAATGTCTATCAATGGGCGAATGGATAAACAAAATGTGCACATACACAATATGTACATTTGCACTGTATACTATACACATACAAATGAAGGAAATCCTGTCATATGCTACGACATGGATGAACCTTGTGGATATTATGTTAAGTGAAATAACCTAGTCACAGAAGGACAAATACTACATGATTTTATTTATATACGGTATCAAAAATACTCAATCTCACAGAAGCAGAAAGTAGAGTGGTGGTTTCCAGGGACTGCGGGAAGAGAGAAATGGGAAATTGCTATCTAATGGGTATAGAATTTCAGTCATGCGGGATGAAAAAGTTCTAGAAATCTGTTGTGCAACAATGTGCTTATAGTTAGCAATACTCTACTAGACACTTAAAAGTTTAAGAGGGTCTATCTCATATTATGTGCTTATTACCACATTAAAAAACAAATGCCCATTTAACCAATCTTCTGGAAAAAAAGAAAAGAGTACAAAGAGATATCTCTACATGCCTATCGGAATGGCGAAAAAAAAGGATGAGGCAACACCAAGTGCTGGGGGGATGTAGAGCTGCTGGACCACACATACATGGTCACAGGGTATAAAATAAGTATATAAAAAACCATATTGATTCCTACATACAAGCAATAATTATGTGTAAACTGAAATTAACAATAGAACACTATTTATAATTTCTCAGAAAAAGGAAATGCTTAGATACAAATCTAATAAAATGTGTAACATTTATGTACTGAGAACTAAAAAATACTGATGAAAGAAATAAAAGATCTCAATTAAATGAAGATATATATACTGAGATCACGGGTTGGAAGATTCAACATAGTGAAGATGTCAATTGTCCCCCAATTGATCTATAGGTTTAAGGCAATGCCTATTAAAATCCTAGTAAGGTTTTTTGTAGATACAGACAAGATTATTCTAAAATTTATATGTAAAGTCAAAGTAAATGGAACTAAAGCAATTTTGAAAAAGAAGAATAAAGTAGGAGTAATCACTCTAAAACAAACAAAAGGAAAGAAAGCAAACAAAGTTTATAGTGTGCTTCAGAGCCCAGAGTTTCTAACATCTTGTAACTTAACCACTTGCCTAGCCTATCTTTGTTGCAAACTATTGGCCAGTGATTTTTTTTTAGTGTATTTAGCGTGTTTTATTTTAAACACAAAAGTGAAGTTGTGAAAGGAAGTTTTTGTTTAACATTTGGAGTGTGGATAACTCAAGTTGAGTCACGTCTTTTCAGATAAAGTTCCATTTTCTTGCTATTGGAGCATAAATGTTATATAATGAATCAAAAGAGATCTTTGAACTGACTGGAGAAAGTATACACAGTCATGCATTGCTTAAGGACGGGGATACTTCCTGAGAAATGAGTCACTAGGCAATTTCATTGTCGTGCCAACATTGCTGAGTGTGCTCATGCAAACCTAGATGGTCCAGTCTCCAACACGCCTACTCTGTGGGACAGCCCACTGCTTCCAGGCTGCAAACCTATATAGTGTGTTACCGTACTGAACACTGTAAAATCTGTAACACAATTGTAAGTATGTGTGTATCTAAATATGTCCAAACATAGAAAGGGTACAGTAAAAGCACGGTATTACAATCTTATGGCACCACTGTTGTATATGCAGTCTGTTTTTGACCAAAATGTCATTACACGGCACACGATTGTATTTGAAGACGCTGTCCACTTTCAACCTAGAGCACTTCTTGCTTTTGAATTAAAAAGGCCAATTTTCTTACACTGGCAGGATGAGCTGTCTAGTAGCAAACCACAAGCTTGCAAACAGGTATAAGATTTATTTCTCTGTGATATTTCAATATAGACTAAAGATCTTCGTGCCCGCTACTGAATGATATTCTTCATGTAAAATGTGAATGTTCTTAAAAAGCACAGTGTTCTGTTGAGTAACTACATATATACTTAGTTCTGCCAGAATGGAGCTAATTCATTCCATATCGTAAAATACATTTGGACACAATGATTTTGTAAAATGTTCATTTCCGAGTCCTAAATTCTTTGTTTTCATAAATGAGCCTTCAGCATTACTTTGATTTAAAAATGGCCTATATCCCTTGGCTTCCCAAAGCTGGTAAACACAGCACTCCACACTCTAGAAATCTCTTCCCTGGCTGTACTTGCCGGGGAAGTTGATCGAAAGCCAGCTGGAGCCTTCTGGCCATTCCCACCACCCTCTCTTCCCTGGAGAGTGAAACCTCTGTTCAGATTAGATTGTCCAAACACATATTTTTGTGATTCCTTCTGTCTTCCAATCCAATGTGTGATTATTTTATGTTTTAAGGACGATTGTATTCCAATATAAAACAGAGATTCTTCTTACTTTTTCCATGTCAAATTTTTCAATATGCAAAATAATTTTAAACATTTAACTGACTACTGTGTTTTGCTGAGTAGAGTATCAAGAGAATTATGTAGAATCAGTCTCTGCCTTATAGATGTTTGTTGTTTAAAAGAGACCCGCAGACAAAGGTACATTGCTTTAAGAACAAAAATATTAAACCAATATATGATAGGTCATCCCTTTCCCATTATGTTTGGCTTCCAAATTGAGATAGTTTCTCAGAGACAAAATGATTCTTTATATTAAATCAGTCAGTATCTGTGTACATCTATCTGATCATATTAGGAGGAGGGAGGAGAGAGTGTATTCCGATGAGGAGATCCGACAGAAAAAGGTGAGAACTTTGAACTTGAACAATTAGACACGCGTGTCCACTACAGAGTGTGCACCAAGGGCAGCTTGGGGTAATTGAGGCAGCACCTATGGTTAAAGCAGACATCCTCGTTTATACTCCAGCTCTGCCATTTCCTGGCTGTGTGATTTTGGGGAAGTGATTTAACCTCTTTGAATATATTTTCACATTTAGAAAAGCAGGAAAATGGTGCTCACAGCTTAGGATTGTTGGGAAGATTAAATGTTGAAAAGGTTAAATGCCCATGCCTTTGGGGTATGCGGGGTTCTCTGGGAGCTGGGACTGTGCGTTGGAACCAATGTCTGGCCTGTGGCTTTGGGGTATGGACCAAAGGGGAACGAACGCATCGCAGGTGGGAAAGCCTAAAGCATCCAGGCCAGGGCATGGGATTGTCCTCGCCTCTTATCTTCCTGTTCTTTCCTCTTCCTCTTCATTGTCTGTTTAAAATACAGTTAATTTTTTCTGGCAAGATATTTTTATTATAAAGTGCTTGTGCATTGTGTAAGAATTTTTAAAAATGGAGACTAGTATGCAAAAAAGAAAGAGAATTACTAACTCCTGAGGACATATCTCTAACTATTTCCATATAATTGAGTTTTGGAAGGAGTATTACTGGGTCAAAAGGTTTTAGCATTTCTAATGCACTTGTGCCCACTTACAAGTTGCTTCTAGACGTTTGGAGCAATTTCTGCTCCCACCAGCATGGGCTGAGAGCACTTATGTCCTGGGGTATGTCCAAGCCTTCGTGAGCCCAGGTGCCCTTTTGAAAGCCTTACCCTGTCTCCTATGTTAAAGTGAGGTGACACTTGCCGTTATCTGCATTTTGTTTGTTTGTTCCTTTGTCTTACTGCGTTGATTTCTGGGCAATCATCGTGCATGCTTCAGAATCCCTGCAAAGCAAGAAAATCTATAAAAATTGTTTTCATGAGAATGAGATTATTCTGAATACTAAATTTAGCCATTAAGAAATTTGGGATATTATGGTTTTTGATATTTAAACATTTATTCATTTTATTTTTGCAGTTTTATTGTCATATCTTGGAGCCCATACACTTTTTTCAGGTCTCAAACATATTTTCTCTGAAAAATCCCAGCAAGCCTTAGGCCCTGAACTAGAGTGGCTGATAGATAAAATGTCATTTCTTATGTCATGTTTTCTGACAGACTAGCAAAATGACATGCTTGTGTTTTATTTGGTATTTTGAACCCTGAAATCTGGGTTCTGAACGTGTACTGGGTAATTGCTACGCACAGTCCTGTACTGAGGAAGCTGAGTCCCGCAGGAGAGAGGACAGACCACTGATAACACTGACGAAGCACGTGCTGATTACCGTAAGCAGGGGTGAAGAATTCAGCTGCGGGAAATTCAGAGAATTCGGAAGAAATAATTTCAGCTCCAGCAGGCAGAGACATCTGGATGAAGCGTGTTGTTTGATATAGGCCTTGAGGCGAGGGTAGAATTTTACCAGGGAGAGGAATCGGGTGTGTTAACCCATAATATACAAGATATTGCATACATTTACAAGATAGTTTACCTTGTAAAATATAAGAAAAATACGTGCAGATGAACCATCTGGGGATCTTGTTAAAATGCAGATTCTGATCCAGTAGGTTCTGGGTGTGCCGTACCTGACAAGCCCTGGTGTGACGCTAGACTGCCGGCCCCTGAGCCGGGGGTTGGGCGATCCAGGTGGGTGGAACAGCATGAGCAGAGGCACAGAGGCAGGACAGCACAACAGAAGCCGCCACGGAGCAAGAAACAAGAACAATGCTCTTAGCCGGAGTGTAGTTTATAGATGGGGCAGCCGTGGGAATGAAGCTACCATGGCAGATCAGATCCAGACTGTAGAAGGTTTTGCATGTTGAGTTGCAAAATGGGAACTTTATGCTACGAGCAATAGGGAGACACTGAAACCCGCTGAGCAGGGGAGTGACACGATCAGAATGTATGTTGGTCACATTAATCCCGCCGTGGTATGCAAGAGCCAAGGAGACCAGTCAGGAAGTGAATTGTAGCAGTCCAATACCTTAACGCCAAGTGAGAGGTATTAAAAGGCTTAAGTCAGAGAGATGCCAGCAAAGTTGGGAAGGAAAAAATATTTTTATGTAGCAAGTGGATGCTCAAAAACTGTAAATCAGGTAAATAAATCAGTGGATAAAGTAAAAAGCCTACTAGAGGAAGAATGAACAGGACATAAAGGTTGACATGTAGCTTTAGTTTTGATATATGGGGGAATGATAACACTATTAACAGAACTCTGAGGAAGGGGTGCTTGTTTTTGGCAAAATATAATAATAGCAACACTTATTGAGTACTCACTATATGCTGTTTACAGTTTTGGGCACTTTTTTTTTTTTTTTTGAGACAGGGCCTTGCTCTGTCTCCTAGGCTAGAGTGCAGTGGTATCATCATAGCTCACTGCAACCTCAAACTCCTGGGCTTAAGTGATCCTCCTGTCCCAGCCTCCCGAGTAACTGGGACTATAGGTACAGGCCACCACACCCTGCTAATTTTTTATTTTTTTGTAGACACAGGGTCTTGCTATGTCATTCAAGCTGGTCTTGAACTCCCAGGCTCAAGCAATCCTCCCCTCTGGGTCTTGGTCTCCCAAAGTGCTAGGATTACAGGCATGAGCCACTGTGCCTGGCCATAAGTACTTTTTATGCCTTTTCTCATTTAATCTTTACCACAATCCTGTGAGAAGGTACTATTTATCTGCCTGTCTTAAGAATAAGGAAACCGAGGTTCAGAGAGGTTAAGTAACTTGAGCAAAGTCACACAGCTAGGAAGAGGTGGAGCCAACACTGGAACCAGGCAGTTTGGGTCCAGATACAGCTCCCAATTGCTGCCCTAAGTTTCACAGTGTATTAGATATATCTGGGGGTGGCTCCCTCACCCACTCTTCTTTGGAGGCAGGGACCACCTGGATCCCACCCCGCACCACACCTAAGTATCTAGAGGAGGAGCTCTGACAGGACAAGCGCCCACTGGCTGGACCGAGACCTAAAATCCAGTGACTTCATGGGAAAAGTGAATGGGGCGGATCCACTTCCTCTCCTGCAGTTTGGAATGGGGAAACAGGCTGGTTCTGGAAGACAAGGGAAGAGAAGGGAAGCCCTTGTCCCTGCCCTGCCTGAGACTTGTTTGTGCTCCTGCCATCTGCGGCCTTTCACTGAGTCCTGCTTTTCCTGAGCTGCCTCAGTCTCTGTTCTTTGTACCCAAATGATCTGACTTCAGCTCAGTAGTTTCTTTCCTCATAAGAACTTACCCAGACTCATCGGAAAAATAAATAAGATAATCAGGAAATGCTGAGCAAGCATTAATCCTCCAGTTTCCTCGCAGTCGGATTATGACACCAATCTGTGGACATTTGCAGGGTCGTGTGCTTTTGTAGCACTCACAAGTGAAGCGTAAGTAGTCACCCCCAGTCTACACCAGCAAGAGGGAGGGTTTGGGAAGGACAAGTGTCTCTGGCAAAAATTTCCGATCATCCTCTCTCTGCAGGTTCTTCTCTCTTTCAAATGAGCTGCAAAGCTTCCTTGTCCCCACCGTACCCGGACAGGGACAGAGGCTGGGTGGAAGTCTGGCCCTGAGGAGAGCTACAGCCAGCTCAGTGTGAGGTGGAGACGTGCCTTACCAGGCAGCAGGCGTTTTGCAGACTGTTCTGGAAGAGACGCCTCCTCAGCTTTGGCGCCATTGAGAAAGGAGAGAGCCAAAGCCGAAGAAGAGCACTGGCTGGAAGGGCAATGTGGCCTCCGCAGGGTCACCCCCTGCCTGCAGAGTTGATTCTGCCCATCTGGGTCTCCACGTAACTGTGGCACATGCCTCCTGCCTAACACGGCCTGCTCGCGGCGCAGGCCGGCCTCCCAGGCAGAGGAGCACGCTTCTTCAGTCA
Organism: Varecia variegata; assembly: GCA_028533085.1. Lineage (NCBI taxonomy): Eukaryota > Metazoa > Chordata > Mammalia > Primates > Lemuridae > Varecia > Varecia variegata. The sequence continues at coordinate 18,383,609 of CM052453.1, forward strand.
AGTGTCCGTGCCCCCTGCTAGAACCTTCCAGTAGACTCTCGGTGTGCCTGTGTGGAAGGGTGTAGCTAAGGGAAGCTTCCAAGATACCAAATACAACCAAAGGAGACACCAAATTGGGGCAGCCTGTCTGTCAAAAAGATAATTTTTATTTATTCTTTTTTTTTTTTTTTTTTGAGAAAAGGTTTGTCTGTTGCCCAGGCTGGAGTACAGTGGCATCATCATGGCTCCCTACAACCTCAAATTCCTGGGTTCAAGAGATCCTCCTGCCTCAGCCTCCCAAGTAGCTGGGACTACAGATGCTCACCACCATGCCCAGCTGATTAAAAAAAAGTTTTTTTTTTAGAGATGGGGTCTTGCTATGTTGCCCAGGCTGGCCTCAACTCCTGGCCTCAGTGATCCTCCTGCCTCGGCCTCCCAAAAGCTGGGATTACAGATCATTTTATGATCACTCACTACTTAAAACCTGAGCTTTGAGCAATTGCCAAGAAAGAGATACAAGTTGTCTGTAATGAGCTGTTCCTACCTTATACTTCCTGTTTATTCAGACTGGAAAATTCTCTGCCCCTGTGCCCTCCTGGAAAACCCTGACTCAGTCTTCACGCTTAACTCCTGTGCCATTTCCTCCAGAAAACCTTCCTGACCTTCTCAGGCACATGATTTTCCTTCCCAGTGTTCCCATTGAGCCTTGCACATGCTTTTAGTAGAACAATTTTCATACTTTCATGATGATTGAACAGAGAGATGTATTTTTGGACCCCTGAAAGTCAGACACTGTGTTATATTTATCTTGGTGCCCAGATGACTTATATTTTAGTTCATCGCTCACTGGACTGCATAGATTTCCATCCGGACCTAAGGGAGGGAACTGGGAACCAGACAAGGTTCTGGAGTGTGAGCTTCATGCAGTGGAGGAGGGTGTGAACACATCTGGTGTAGGAAGAAAGCTGCAAACAAGTACACACGGTCCTTGACTTACGATGGGGCCATGTCCCGATCAACCCATCAGAAGTTGAAAATAGCAAAAGTGGAAAATGCATTGAGTGCACCCAACCTACCAAACACCACAGCCTACCTTGAACGTGTGCAGAACATTTCCATCAGCCTACAATTGGGCAAAATCATCTAACACAAAGCCTGTTTTTACAAAAAAATGTTGAATATCTCATGTATGCATCAAATGCTGTACAGAAAGTGAGAAACAGAATGGTTGTTCGGGTACTCAAAGTGCGGTTTCCCCCGGGTATGTGTTGCTTTGGCACCATCATAAAGTAAAAAAAAAAAAATTGTAAGTCAAAAAATTATAAGACCATCTGTATTTGGTGCCAAAAGAGTAGAAGGTGGCAGAAACTGACTGTGCTCACCCAAATTCTTATTCTCTTCTTCCTGGGCGCACAGTCAGACCACATTTCCAAGCCTGCCTGGCAGTGAAGTATGGCGGCATCTCTGATGTCTGCCGGTGGGACGAGGTGGAAGCCCCTGAGCATTTTCCTTGAGTGGCCCCCGCGTATTTCAATGTGAGTACCCAAGGAGATGGAAATCACAGCTGCTCCACACCGCCCGCTCCCCAACAAGGAGCACAGGGTTGAACTCTTAAGAGAGTGAGAAACAACCTTGTGTTGTGGGAAGCCACCGAAACTGGGGGCTTGTTAGAGCAGCTGGCAAGCCCTGGCTGACACCCGGCTTCCTGCTGTCTCACACTTGACGCACTGGTAGCCCAAACTCACTTCTTGCCTGAAGCATTCCTGTGGTTCTTCAGGTTATTAATATAATGACAGAGAGGACCCCTGAGGAGAAAACATTCTTCAACTGGTGAGATGGGATTTCAGAGAAATTTGAACAGCCTATTAAGAGATATTTGACTTAATCCTGCACCTGAGGCTGGTGAAATGGGACATCTCAGTTAACTTGAACTTTATCACCAATATTAAACATTTTATTTCTCCATTTTCCCCATTGATTATTTTAATATTAGAAGAGACTACTTAATTATAATGTAAGAAAATGTTTAAAACAAATTGTTAAGTGAAAAAGGCTACTAATAAAATAGTACGCTTAGTATAATCCCAATTTTAAAAGGCAAGTCCAAAGTCTACAATATATTTACATACACATTGACCTAGAAAGATGACACCAAAATATTGAGTGGTCATTCATAGGTAGTAATATTCAGTGTCATTGTTGTATTTGTCTTTATTCTATGTGATGTTTTCAAACGCTTCTCAATGGACATCCATTACTTATAGATTAATAACAGCAAAAGCAATTGAAGTTATTTTTAAGGAAAAAATACAGAAAAAAATGTTGTCTTGGAATAAAAAAAAAATTCAGTCTCTTCACTCATCATTACTGCGAGTTTTGTCAAGCTCCCATTCCAAGCAGAGACTTGCTGATCCATCAGTACATCAATAATTCTAAAGCCACAAACAACAATCTGTAAGGCTGGTGGCGGGCTCCCCTCCCCTCCCTAATGAAGAAAAGAAGAAGCCCATGAGACCTGCCGAAAACAATGCCTGTAGGGCCCAGCTACGTTAAAGAATAGCCACACCTGGATGGTTACCCTGATAAGGGTCTCAGTTCCTGGAATCCATACATACCATCAGCCCCTCCTAGTTCTCAATATCCACCCTAAAACCCTAACGGAACCGAAAGACCCCCATCCCCCAGCTCTAAAACATATATAAGCCCACACAAAACTTTTGGGTGGTGCAACTTCTCAGGCCCCTCTCTCAGGAGCAGTGAACCTCGCCCGGGCCCCTCTCTTGGGACCCGTTACCCTCACCTGGGAGCGCTCAAATAAAGCCTCGTTGCTTACCCCTTTCTACTCTGCTCGTCTTTCTTTCTCTGGCGCCGACCATCCAAAAACCTTACACAATCTTTTGTGTATATTGAATGAAGTCATGAGTGTTTAATCTAGAACTCGCAAAGTAGGAAGATTTCACTGAGAATTTTGCATTTTTGAAGGACTATTCATTTCTTTCCAATAAGAATGTCTCTATAATCTTATTAAATTTGGGAACTATATTACTTTTTTCTTGGCCCTCAGTTTTCTTGGCTAACTCAGGCAAATCGAGCCATGTGAGTACTGT
>CM052453.1:18401819-18424701 GCA_028533085.1 Varecia variegata
GCAGAGGCCAGGGAAGGTGCTAAATATCCTACAAAGCACAGGACCGCTCTGTAACAAAGGATTACCTAGTGCCAAATGTCAACAGTGAGAGGGTGAGCACCCCTGCCCCAAGGCTTATCTGTAAATTAGTGTTAATAATACCAACTTTTTAGAGGTCTCTGGGAATTAAGTGACTTTATGTATACAAAGCACCTGCCACATAGTATATAAGAATAAGAATAAGAAAAAAAAGAGGAGATGAAGAGAAGTTGGTTAAGGGGTACAAAAATACAGCTATATAGGATGAATAAGTTCTAGTATTTGACAGCACAGTGGGGAAATTAGAGTCAACAGTAATTTGTTGTATACTTCAAAATAGCGAGAAGCGAAGAATCATCATGTCCCAACACAAAGCAAAGATGAATATGTGAGTTGATAGGTGTCCCAATTACCCTGATTTGATCATTTCACATGTATACAGGTACCAAACTATCACATGTACCCCCAAAATATGTACAACTATTATATATCAATAAGCCTCCCCCCCAAAAAAGGAAGAACAAAGCTGAGGGGGATACTAAGATGGAGAGAGGAAGATTCTGATGACAAATTTCCCTTTGCAGTTTTGGACTGAGCATTTATTTTCAGGGTGTGGATAACCATCTTTTCTTCTGATCGTTGATGCTTAAAATATACCGTCATAATCTGGACCAGGGGCTGGGTTTGCTGCACATCTGCAGCAGAAGCCTTCGGGGAACCTGGTATCAGCTAAATTCCTAAAACCACGCGTGTTGGGAAGGTTCGGCCCCATGAGAAGAAAGAGGAAACGTTTTCTGTGTTCCAGTTGGAAGAGGTGTGGGGTTGCGGTGAGGTCAGCTATGCCTGAGTCGAACAACGCAAAGTCTGTTTGTACTTAATGCTGGGGCTGGGGAGAAGGACAGATGCCTGCAGCTCTTTTTTTTCTTTCATTTCAATCGTTGTAAAATATTATAAACTCAAATCTGAGAGGAAAGAAACTGGAAGTATTTGTTGGCCAAATCAAAGTGCTTGAATTTTTTATTTAAATTTTTATTTACCTTTTAAATCTTTATGCAAGTCATTTTGTGTTCATTTTATAGTGGGGGGGCAGGGAAACTGACGAACAGAAAGAAAAAAGAAAAAAAAATCACCAATAACCCTATCATGCAAAAATAATTGCAATTACTTTGGTATGCATTCTTCAGGATTTTTTCTAGGCATATACAGCATTTAGAATAAATATACGTTTAAAAAATAAAATTGGAATCATCTTATTCAGAAATGTTGCAGCCTACTTTTTAATTTAATAACACCTTAAATAATTTTCAGTGTCCTCCTGTATTAACTTGTCAAAATATAAAGTTTTTTTCCTAATTACAAGAAGAATAACGACTAAATGTAAAAAAAAAAAAAAAAATTTAAGCAACATGGAACTGTATTGAAAGGAAAGGGAAAACCCCATGGTACTTAACCAAGGAAACCATGACTTCAACCACCGTACACAGCTAAACAGCAGAAAGTTCCGAGGAAGGATGGGGAAAACAATTTCATCACAGTTCCTGTTCTTCTTCTTCTTTTTTTTTTTTGAATGACACGTTGTATTGTGCATGTTTATGGGGTACAATTTGATGTCTCGATACGTATATATGTTGTATAATGATCAAATCAGGGTATTTAGCGTATGCATTGCCTCATGCATTTATCATTGCTTTGTGGTGAGAACACTCAAAAGCTCCTCCTAGCTATTTTGTAATGTACAATACCTGACTGTTAATTGTGGTCACCCTTCTGTAATAGGACACCGAAGCTTATTCCTCCTAACAGTCACTTTGTACCCAGTAACCAACGTCTCCTCCTCCCTCTTCCATTCCCCTCCCCAGTCTCTGGTGACCTCTGCTCTACTCTCTGCTTCTATGATATCAATTCTTTTTTTTTAGATTCCACATAGGAAGGAGATCATACCGTATTTATCCTTCTGTGTGTCTGGCTTATTTTGCTTGACGTGATATCCGCCAGGTCCATCCATGTTGTTGCAAACAGCAGGATAGCATGCCTTTTTGATGGCTGAATACTATTCCATTGTGTATGCGTACCACCTCTTCTTTATGGTGTAGATCCGCCACACTGTCCATATCCATCCATCCACTGACGGACACTTAGGTTAATTCCATACTTTGGCTACTGTGAATGGCGTTGCAATAACCATGGGAGTGCTGATGTCTCTGCTACATACTGATTTCATCTCCTCTGCATAGATGCCCAGTATGGGATTGCTGGGTCATGTGGTAGCTCTATTTTTAATTGTTGGAGGAACCACCATACTGTTTTCCATAGTGGCTATGCTAATTTACAAGTCTACCAACAATGTGTCAGTGTTCCCTTGTCTCCACATCCTTGCCAACACTTGTTTTCTTTTGTCTTTTTGATAACAGCCATCCAAACTGGAGGGAGGGGGTATCTCACTGTGGTTTTGATTTGCAGTTCCCTGATGATTAGTGCTGTTGAGCACTTTTTCCGAGTTCTTTCTGCCTCTTTCCTCTGCCATCTTTGGTGGCCTCGTCTCCATGCTCATCCTCCTCATGGCCCCAGGGTGCTTCCAGTGTCAATCAAAGCTAACAGTTCCTTCTTCATAGGCCCTACCCCGGAACATGCCCTTGGTCTTTCAGTCTGATTGCATGGACCTGTGGCGTGGGCTCTCATACGATCACCAGGGCAGTGCTGTTCACCGCTGAGATGGGCATGGGCAGGTGCAGAGCCCTGGGGTGGGGCCGGCTTGTGCTGAAGTGCTCGGCCATGGGAGGAGTGGGGGGCTCTAAACCCAGCAGGAATCTGTTGGAAAAGCAGGAAGGAGGATGTGTGGTTAGACGAGCAACCAACAGTGTTCCCTTCAGTGCTCCCCTGTGGCTGTCCAACACGGCTATAGCCTTTCCCATATGCTGATTGGAAAAAAATATTCACAGCTTCATAAAATGTATGTAGCCCCTTCCTACGGGGAGACAATGAGGAGTCCCTTCCAACTATAGCACATGTCGTAAGTCCCAGATCCCAGAGGTCTGCAGTCCTCTCCATTCTTTTATTTTGCTTTTATGTCTCTTTTTAATTTTCTTAAGAGTAGAAGCAATTTTCTGAAATTTAATTCCAAAGACAACTCTCCCTTTGTTTTATGAGTTTGGAGCTCCTTTCCTCCTCTTTGTTCTTTTTTAAAGGGTGGGAGGCAGAATCATTGCACAGACGTCGTTTCATTTCTTCTTGCCTCATGTTTTTGTAATGCTGGCCATTCTACATGGGCCTGCTATTCACCCCAAAATGATAGTCACGTGGTCTCTTTTGCTTATCTCCCTGTTTGCCTGAGCACAAGTTGCATCTTCCCTGTGGAATGTGAGCTGCGCTTGGATCAGCTCCATCTATGTTGGTCCCAAAGCTGTCAGAGAAAGGTGAGGAGGGAAGAGGTTCTCTGAGCAGTCAAAGCTGGGACCTGTTTTTACATTCATTTTATTTCTGATGTTGTGGAAACCCTTGAGTAGGGGCCCTATCCAACAAACAGAGAGCCCACCCTGCCCGGAGGACGGGTGGTGGGTGCAGGGATGTGGGATTGTCCCCTCTCTCTGGCTGATCAGATGCGGAGCTGGAGCCCCTCCCAGCGCGCCTGGATGCCTTGTCTGCTGCGGCCACGAGCTCCTCTCCCAACCTGCTCTTTCGGCAGCTGCCTGGCCCTTGGAGACAATTGCTGCTAGGCTATTTCTGGACTCTCTCCCACTACCGTAGCCTTGGACTGATGTTTCGATTTACGGTGGGGAAAAAGGGCCCCACGCAGAACACTCCAGATCTTTGTCTTGCCAACTCAGCCCCTATTTCCTGTCCCTCCAAAGTGAGATTAGTGGGATTTTTTTTTCCAAAAATTCAGCCTCTTCTCACCACACTGTGCAGCTCACTCCAAAAAGGGAGTTGTGGATTGGTTCCCAGAATTTTACTTCAATTTAGGCCTAATTGTTTTTTATTTAGATGTATTGGATGTTTTGCATTTGGATTTGGATTTCTCGAAGTCTGTGGTATGAGGTTGGGAAAATTTCCCAGAGTCGGTGTTGGATATGTTTTTCTCTGGTGTGTTTTGTTTGCTTCATTGCAGGCAGTGTTACAAGGAGATTTTGTAAACCTGTTAATACAATGCTGCCTTTGCCGGACGTTCCAATACCACTCTTCATGGGGACATAGCTTCCCATCACATTCATTCGAAGCATAATGTTCTCGACCAGTTTCCAACTGGCATACATTTAGGTGATTTCCAATTTCTCATCATTATAAAAATGCTGCCAAAACTTTGAACATAAATATTTGCCCATGTCTCTGACTATGTCTTTAGCAAGTTATCACATTTTCAATGATAGGAAGTTTAAGAGTACTTTAGCCCTTCTCAGCCCTGTCTTCGTTTCTCAGTTATGTGGTTCTAAATAAAACCATCAGAAAAGCCTTTGCCATATTGTGAAATGCTTCCAGCATGTTCTCTTTCCACCAGACCAGACCATATGTTGACCCAGATAAATTAATCCCCGCATCCAGCAACATGGCAGGTCCACCAGGGATGGGATGTTTGTTATCTTCACTTCCCTTCCTCCTCTGCTCCTGCTCGTGGCCCTCATGCCCTGCACGGCTCCGTGCGCTGTGCCTTCTCCTTATTCTCCCTCCCTTTCAGCTGCTGCTCTCCACACACCTCTGAAGTTCTGGAATTCATGTCCACCAAGGCATTCAACTTGTGAAGGTCAGTGTGATAGAAATAACAACCATCTGTTCTTAGCACCCCACTCACCAAAATAAAATCTCACACACATGCTTGCTGAAGGCCCGATGCATCACCGTCAGAAGGCAGGAACCAGCAATCATGTGTTTATCAAACCTGAAGACCACCTGCATGAAAACCCTTGGAGGTGCTTGTTAAAATTTAAATTCCTGGGCCACACATCAGACTTACTCCATTAAAATCTTGTGGGATAGGCACCAGCCCTCTAAGGACTCTGGTTCTCATTAAAATGTACAAACTTCTATAATTACAAGAATGCTTGTATCAAAGCCCAACTCTGCATAAGTTCACACTGCAATTCCCTTCCCATCATGCCTTTTTAGTAAAAATTCCATAATGGGTGTTTCTAAATGGACAGCAATACTGGTACAATCTACATCTAACATAGATTCTTTTCCAAATAACACGGTGTGGTAGAGAATATGAGAATCATCATATTTGGTACTTCTTTTCTTTGTAGCTCTTTGCTCTCAGATTGGGGCAAGTGACCAGGTCTGGCCACTGGGCTGTAAGATTTAGTTTCTGAAACTGTCGTACTGTGACTGCTGTGGTGCCCTTGTAGCTGTGTGCTGAACTGTTAGTGTCACAAGATAGTGGAGCCAATGTCAGCTTGGGTCTTTATGGTCTGTGGACCAAAACCCCTGTCAAACTTCAATGGATATACACTATGGACAAGAAATGTCATGGAAATTTCAAGGTTATTTGTCATTGCAGCATAATCTAGTCTTATTCTGACTGATAAACCGAAACCCCTAATTCTAGTTCTTGCATCAGTGTTCTTGAGTGTTTTAGGTTAATTGAAAGTAGACAGTTCTATAAATCTGAACTTTATTAGAATATTGGCTTCTGAAAATCAACTATCTTTGTAAGTAATTTTACTACATTCAAATTTGTGCAAATGAGAGGCTAAACTTTCTGTGGGTGAAAGAAGGTATTAGAAGACTTAATGACTTGAAAAAGTAATCGAGGTAAAAATGAATCAGTCAGTGGTTGACCTGGAGAAGGATCCTGGCTTGCTCTGCTGCCTGGTTTGATAAAAATTCACTTTTTTCTTATTCAAATCCCTACCATTAACTAGGACAGGAAACCTCAAATTTCTCTGAAATTTTTCTCTTACTTTTATTTCTATTTGCCTTCCTTACTTCTCTGTTAGCATAACTTCTGGTCTCTACTTTCTGTTTGTCTTTGCCTTGTGTGCCTAATCAATTAGCAAGGAAATTAAACATTTTTGGTGTCATAGATATCTTTCAGAATCTGATGCAATCTATGAATTCTCCTTAGAAATTCGCACATACACTGTATTTAGAATCTCAGATTAAGTAATTCCTTTAAGAATCAGATATTCTTTCCTCAACTGGAAATCTTTAGTTCCCTTCCCCTAATGCATTTTTTGAAATCCAGTTGCCCCATAAGAATCTGATTCTGGTATTTTCTTAGATATTTTCAATTCTTCTTTTTCAGTAACAGGTTCTTGATATTTGCTCAGAAATCTTTTTTAGGAGTCAGGCTACGGTGGAGGAAAGAGCATGAACTTTGGGATAACCCGGGCCTGCACCAAAGACACACTGCCTTTAATGCTTAACTGCGTGACAACGAAAACCAGATGGAAGCTCTTGAGGGTCTCTTGCCTCCTCTTTCCACTGCTTCTCTTGCACAGACACGGTAAGAAGCAGAGCGAGGATCTAAGACTGGCAGTGTCTGGGCCCTGGCTGTACCCAGCACTCTTTATAGAACGAAATGGGCTCTTTGAGCTCATTGCCACCAGTGTGAAACGCAGTGGAAACTCTAAGACAACAAGAAAATGAAAAATTAATATTTTCTCTCATAAGCTAGACAAAAATTCAAATCATAAACATTATCAGTTAGAATTAAGAGATTGAACTATCAGCCTCCAAAGGATTAATTTTTCTTGGAAAGATCTCTTCGCATAGCTTAGTGATGTTCTGTCTTTTTATTCCTTCATATCATGCAGGGCTTGCTCTCTGTGCTTTCTTCTCTCTCATTACTTCAAAATTCTTTTATTTATTTATTTATGAGACAGGGTCTTTCCCTGTTGCCTGGGCTAGAGTACAGTGTTGTCATCATAGCTCACAGCAACCTCAAACTACTGGGCTCAAGAGATCCTCCTGCCTCAGCCTCCTAAGTAGTTGGGTTGATAGGTGCACAGCACCATGCCCAGCTAACTTTTCTATTTTTTGTAGATACGGGGTCTTGCTCTTGCTCAGGCTGGTCTCAAACTCCTGACCTCAAGCGATCCTCCCATAGTGGCCTCCCAAAGTGCTAGGATTACAGGTGTGAGCCTGCTACTGTGCCCAGTCTAAAATTCTTTTTAAAAGAGAAGACAACCATCTTGTTTCAACATTGTAGCCTTTATCTCATCAGAGTTGTATCAGCTCCTCCAAATTTCTTATCTATCTAACAAGATAGAAGAGAATCTGAACTCACATCTGCTTCTTACACATTCACGCTGACTATTTTTCCATTGTTTACACATGAAGCCCTACGTGATTCTAGTCAGAACAAAATGCTGGCAGTGATATATTATTATATTATTCAGTGCTCAAAACCAAAGATTTCAAACAAGATATAAAGTAAAAAGATTATTCTGTAAATATAAACAAGTCACAAAACCTGTAATGTGTTCTAATAAGCATCTCTACAGCACTCAACTCTGAAAGCAAACTTTGAAGGGAAATATTAATACATCTTCCATTCTGACATGAAAGGAGGGATTTATCACAGTTTTGAAGTGGTTCTGCCTTATTCCTCTGAAGTGTGTGGGTTTGACACGACTCATTCCAGAATGTCGGAAGGTGGTATCTACTTTTGATATCTCTCCTCCAAGATGGCATCAGAAGGACATGGGGGTGGCTGATTATTGAGCGTCACACCCACTGAAAGGGTGTTGAGTTCAGGGTCAACTGGATAGAGCAGGGGAGGGAAAGAGGGAAATTATAGTTCCAGAAAAGTCACTCCTTCCTAACCTTGGCCCATATTTCAGGTCATCAGAAAAGGGTGGTAAGTGGGACTTAGGTATGAGAAAGGGGGAGAATCTGTCTGGTTGACATTTGAGGGCAGATGTGAGACTGGAGGAGGATAAATACAAGCGAGATGTCCGGTCTAACTTAGCCCCGGCCAGAAAGCCAGCTCTTCCCCTGCCCTGGGGTGGGGATTGGGAGGGGCATGTCACTGAGTTTCCATATGGAAAAGGCAGAACAATGGAGGAGACTCGGAGGAGGGTGCAGGGGGTTATAAACTTCCTTCTTTACTCTTCTTTCTCTGAGTGCAGTGGTCGGAGCTTGCCTGGTAGCTGTGGGCCAGCCCTAAGGTGTACAGGCTCCTGCCTACACCACGGAGGTGACCTCGCCACAGGTTCATGTGAGTGCTCCGCTGTCAGAATCGCAGTTTGGTGCACTCTTCTTGCAGAAGGGCATGCTGACTGCTGTGAACACTATAGTGTACCGCCCAGACCCCGCTTCAGGAAGGAAGGCCTCAGTTCCCCAGCTGTGGGAGGCTGCCAGGGGACAGCTCTCAGCTGTTGGTCTCCTTGAGAACTGCCTCTGCTGAAGAGACGTGCCTCACCCAAGGTCGTTCACGTCCGGTGACTAATTGACCTAGACTCTCACACAGTGGGACAGCTCTGAAGGGCCTCCCAGGTGCAAAGCTCTCTGTGGGGCTGACTGGAGCTTTTGTCAAGACTTCATGACATTGGCCAGGCACAGTGGCTCATGCCTGTTCTCCCAGCACTGTGGGAGGCCAAGGTGGGAGGATTTTTTGAGGCCAGAAGTTCACGACAAGCCTGGGCAACATAGCAAGACCCTGTCTCTACAAAAAATAAAAAAAGAGTAGCCTGGCGTGGTGGCAGGCCTGTGGTCCCAGCTACTCAGGAGGTTGAGGCAGAAGGATCGCTTGAGCCCAGGAGTTGGAGGCTGCAGGGAGCTATGATGATGCCACTGCACTCTGGCCTGGGCAACACAGCAAGACCCTGTCTCTAAAAGAAAAAAAAGACTTTGTCACAGCCCAACTTCTCCCTTTGCCTAATCCTTCCCTTCTTTTCCCCTCTGGAGTTAAGTTCCCGGGAGCACTCCTTGATAAACGTCCCACACACTAGGCTCCATCCCAGAGTCTGCTTCCTGGGGAGACTCAACCTTAACATTGGTACTTGCTTTAAACCACTGCACGCATTTTCAGAATTTTATTTGCATAGAAAACCGTCTTAGCTGTGGTATAATTTCTTGAGACTTCTGATCGTTGATTGTTAATATTGAGCTAACATTATAGAATAAATGATTAAACTGGTAATTGTTGTTTACTTTTATTTTGAAAATGAGAAGCTTTAAAAATTGCAGGCTTGGAAATACAGAAAGTGAACTTGGAGTCCGGAGGTGATGTCTGTTACACTGTACAAGTGTCTCACGTGCTAAGCAAGATGCGCTGTCAGGGGGCAGCCCTGGGCACCCGAGCCCCAATTCATTGCCCTTAATTTTTAAACTTTCAGCTGTCACTTCGTTTAACCCCTATCTCCTCCTCCAATAAGAGGCGAGTGGGAAAATTTTGCATGAGCAAACTTCACTCAAATAAAACACCTCCCGGCTGCCCCTACCCAGCCAGCAAAGACAAGAGAAAAAACCTCCCAATCCACACAAGTGCTTGTGCTTGTACAGGAATGGGAGGCAGGAGGAGAAATTGTGCAGTTACTCGGCAGTGAAGGTAACCTTTATGACAGAGCTGCTGGTGACACCTAAAATGGAAAGAAGAATATCGATTCCTTTAGTCCCAGTAGAGAGAGGGAGGGAGGAAAGGTGAGGGGGAGGGAAGGAATTTTGAAAGAGAAATGATTTGACAAACAAGTACATACTAGCGGGAAGCCCCTGATAGACAGAAATCTCAGTTTGGGTAGAAAACTGGCTGTAATTTATGTGCAATTCTTTTGATAAAGTTCTGTTGTCTCCCGGAGGAGGTATAACCATAGGCATGTCAAATAACAAACCAAAAAACAAAAAGCAAGAAAGAAGGCGCTGATTTTTTTTTCAAGTTTATTCTCTTGCTAATTTGTTTCCCCAGAAAGCAACTGTTTAAAATTGAGAAATAGCTACAACTCTTCTGTAATACACTCTGGGGAAAGAAAAAAGAAGAGGAAAGAAAGAAAATACAATATTACAAAAAAATCTGTGCGGTGTTAGCTTAAATTGGAAATGGTTGAGGGTTTGTTCTCTCATCAGAAAATAAAAAGAAAGGTAGGAAAGGATAGATGAATACATTTGAGAGGGAAAGAAATGAAATTCTATTATACACAGGAAAAATTAAGCTACTTAAGAGAACCGAAGATCGTGTATGCTAGCATATTACTTTGGGAAGAAGTGGAAAATACTCTTTTGTGTAGTCTCTATCTGATTATGACCTTGCATTGAATTTTTTTTGTTTTTGTTTGTTTGTTTATTTGTTTTGAGACAGAGTCTCACTCTGTGGCCCAGGCTAGAGTGAGGAGGTTTGCTAAGAAAGTAAATATTTACCAGGGACCATGCTTTCTGCTGAGTTGAATATGTAGCTTTATATTTTTATTTTGTTTTTAGAGATAGGGTCTCACTATTTTGCCAAGGCTGGTCTTGAACTCCTGGGCTCAAGCAATCCTCCCGCCTCAGCGTCCCAAGTAGCTGGGACGACAAGCAGGAGCCATTGTACCCGGCAACACTCGTTGTGTAATCAGCACCATCTGTCTCCAGAACGCTTCGTCTTGCACAACTGAAATTTTGCACCCATTAAACACTAACCCCCCATTCCCCCCAGTCCTATTTTAATAGTCATCATTCTACTTTCTGTCTCTGTGAAATTGACTATTCCAGGAACCTCCTATAGGTGGAGGTGTTAGATCTTTTGCTTTAAAAAACTGTAAAATATATCAAACACACAAAGAGTGCCTGAAACATCCCTGTGATTTAAAGAATAGTTACCCCTCAGTATGTGTGGGGGATTGGTTCTAGGACACCTCCTTTGGATCCTGAAATCTGATACCAATATCCATGGATGCTCAAGTCAATTTGTATGTCAATTTTAGGGCTTATGTTGTGTGATTAGTCTGTTTCCAAGCACGGCTTCCCTGCAGACTTGAGCATGTCGAGGGCCAGGCTTTTGTCTAACCTCTGTTATCGGCAGGGCCCCCCAGTGCTGGTCATAGAGTGGGTGCTCCATGGACTTCATTGTGTGGATGAGTGGACAGATAATGCAGGACGACATGCTTCTCAGAGCCCTCACTGCCCCTGGCCAAGCCTTGGGGCGGGGCTATGGTTCCCGGGTTGCACGATCTGCTGGGTACGTTCCGTCCGCTGCACCTGGAATGGGGAGAACTGGCTCGTCCACCTGTTTCCTTTTGGCTCTTCCAATAGTTTGCAAGATCTATAGGGCCTTGCTCTAGATATATATATATTTTTTTTTTTTTGGAGACAGAGTCTTGCTGTGTTGCCCTGGCTAGAGTGCCGTGGCGTCAGCCTAGCTCACAGCAACCTCAAACTCCTGGGCTTAAGCAATCCTCCTGCCTCAGCCTCCCGAGTAGCTGGGACTACAGGCATGTGCCACCATGCCCGGCTAATTTTTCTATGTATTTTTAGATGTCCAGCTAATTTCTTTTTATTTTTAGTAGAGACGGGGGTCTCGCTCTTGCTCAGGCTGGTCTGGAACTCCTGACCTTGAGCTATCCTCCCACCTCGGCCTCCCAGAGTGCTAGGATTACAGGCGTGAGCCACCGCGCCTGGCCAAGAGATTTTAAGTTATTCATAACTGGAATGCTTTTGTCAATGTCAACAGAGTTAATTGATCAATAGAATGCACATATAGATTTTTTTCATCATTAATAAATGATATTTGCTTCTAATAAATGATATTTGCTCCTGAACTCAGAAATGATGGTCGGTCCTAAATCACACATGCAAAGCAAATTGGTTAAATGATGATTTAGCCCAGGTTCTCTGGGAAGCAGATGCTGAGACAGGAGTCACTGAATAAGAGAACCACTGGGGGAGACACCTGTGAGGGATGATGGGCGGGGAGCAGGGGGGTGATGGGAGAGCGCCCAGGAAGGACAGAGGGAAGGAGGGAAGGAAGGAGGGAGAGAAGGAGAGAGGAAGGGAGAAGAGGAGGAAGGAAGGGAGGGAGGGAGGAAGGAAGGATTAACGAAGGGAGGGAAGGAAGGAGAAAGGAAGGGAAAAAGGAAGGGAAGGAGGGAAGGAATGAACAAAAGCCATGGACTGCCTTTCAGTCCTAACGAAGTTTCAGCAAGGTCAAAAGGGAATCCGTGAAGGTAAGTCCACCCATTCGAGGAGCCCTGTCGCCTCCCAGGAATGAACGTCCTCGGTATCCCTGCCACCCTCCGTCAGCGGCTGGGAGCAGTGCTACAGGCCAGCCGCTAGGGCCCCAGGTCAGTCACGCCTCCCGCAGTAGAAGATCCGAGAGGTGCGTGCTCATGCTGGCACAGATGATAATTTGCGTACTGCATGTTAGCTAACCTCTAATTTCACCCAAAACAGTGGTGTGATCCAAGGCAAGTTTGAGATTTAGTCCTTAATCACCCACCTGGATCCTGTTCTCAACTCCACTTAACTTTGAGGAAGGGTTGTCGTCAGAACATCCTAAATGAAGAGTGAGAAAAGGGATGCGCATTTTGCTGGAAATGTTAAGCTGTGGCTCTGCAGCAAAATAACTTCAACTTTCATTTCAAAATATTAATACGGTAGGCCCGTTACTTTCCTTCTGCCTCTGAAAGACACTGATTCAAGATGGCTGTTGGATGCGTATTTGACTCCCCACATCTAGTGGCTGTTAGTCTGAAGCCTTATTTAATTCTTTTTAATAAGCTGGCTTATGGACCAAGAAATCTTCACTGTGCCTTTGCTGCCAAATGAAAAGGTCACCTTATAGAAGGCCATCTTTACCTCCGTGCCCCGGGCCGGCTAGGGAACGATATTTCGCCTTGGCTAATGTTGGCAACTCTCGCACCATCTAGACTAAGAGAGTTGACTTTTGCTCCTGTGGGTGACTGTTTGGGAAGCCAGTGTTCTCAGGACGGCTTCTTCGCAGTGCTCTCTCTGCTAAATCTCTCATTTGGGGAACTTTTTAAAAATGTCAGCGTAGCTAGTGGTTGGATCTAGTGCAGACCAGCACGTCCCTGGAGGTGACGAAATCTGAGCTTGTATCCCAGCTCTCCTACGTGTCATCAGCAAAGCGGGTGACCGGTAGATGTCCAAATGCCAGGCCTTTGGAAAAGCTCCAGGAGAGGGAGATACGCCAGAGAGGTCTGGGAGTAGCTACTGGTTATTTAGTCACTGTGGCAAGTGACGTTCTGAGGAGCAACTCACTCGCCAGGCCAGATGGAATTGGGAAAGAGAGGAGAATCTAGCTGGCAGAAGGTGGGGACAGGAGTGCACAGGGAGAAAAGCAGAAATCAGCTTCTGATTACTAAGGGAGAAGACAGGACTTGGGCACAGAAGTGTAAATGAGGAATCAATTTCCTGGAACTATTGGGAAACAAGGATCAGATGCTTTCAGTAGTTACAGCCTCACCCAATGTTGGGCTAATGATCTGGTTTCTTATTCACCACATACAGCGGATTTGAATTACTTCAGAGTCCGAGCTGAAACTTTCCCGGGTTCAGAGTCAGGTAGACCATGACCCCAAGAAGCTAGAAGCATAATTTTATGTGTTCACACTTTATAATTTATGTGATAGCACTAAATGATAGAAATAAAAAGTTCACAAATGTCAATGCACTCAAAAGTTTAAGAGATATTCTTTAAAAGAAATAACACTCCGTTATCAACAAGGGACTAAAATAGGATCATGGAATAACTGCAAATTGGCCTGTACTCACATGTCATCAATACAACTGAGAAATTCTCAGTTTTCCTTACCTTCTGACAACGTGATGAGAGTGAGCAGTCCTCTCAGGTTGTTGACGTATTGGCTGCCACCGACGTGCACAGTCTCATCACTAAGTTAATGCTGTATCCAGCGAGATGTTGCATACTTAAAAGAAAGTACATACTAGATAAACAAAGCAGGATTAAGAGCAATGTTCTGCTATTTTCTTATATCTTTTCAGCTACTTAAGCCTCTGTCTGGTAAGTTTCACAAAAACATTTCTAGATTATTCCTTTAAATGTATTTTATCCTCTATTTAGCAAGTTTCATAGGGAGAGGAATTTCAAGTCATGTAAATATACAAGTTTAATGCTTGAATTTTCTTATTCAGGTTTTTTTTCCACCAAATATGGACCATGGGGTGCATAACACAGCAATCCTATAATTTTTTAAAGGGAAACATACCGCTTTATCTTTAAACTACCCATAATTTAAGTATACAGAGGAAATTATTAATTTATTATAGCTGAGGCTAAGTCTAGGGAATTCAGGATTTGGGGGAAATTACACTGCCTAGTGTTCTGTGCTTTTTTACTCTCCCTCCCACCACGTAAAAGAATAAATTATGCAGAGTATAATCAGGTTAAAATAAGCAACCGAGGGGAGCACTGGTGGGAAAAAGAAGAGAAAGGAAAGAGGGTTTGAGGGATAAGTGAATAAGAGAGACAGGAAAGCGTGGCTTTGACACAGAGATGGTGAGGCCTCGTTATAGGTTGACTTTATTTATACGAGTCTGTTACTGCCTAAAGTCCTTTCTTAGCAACAGTTTATGATGCCACGTCCCCTTTCCTACTTTACTACCTTTGTGACTCCAACTCTTGGTGTCTATAACAGCTTGGGCTCTGCATTGCTCGAGGTGGTCGTTTTGGTGTGATTTACTGAGAAACAGCTCTGTGCACAAGCATTCTCTTTCCTAATAAGCATGGCTTATTTCCAGGGCTGCCTCTTACTGTCGCCAATCACAAATCATGCTGATGGTTAAGACGATGAACTATATTTTAATGAGGTAGGGATTAAGAAACTCTGTTTCTAGCTGTGCTTAGACGAATCATTTAACCCTTGTGCTTCAGTTTCCTCCTATTAAAATGAAGAGATTGGACTACGTATCACTCATTTATAAATTTTTGTCTATGTATGTAATAGTTACCCTTTATTAGTAAGGCAGGTTATTTGTTAGAGGCTGGTATTTCCACTGAGAGCTAGGCTGATGAGAATAATGCATAACTGTGAGTACATTAAGAGATTCAGTGACTGCTCCTATTGTGAAGAGAAGTAAAATATATTTGTTAGAAGTTGATGTGTCCATTTTGAAGTAGGCAGATAATACTTAACCGTCATGGACTCATTTAAACTCAATTCAGAGTTTATATATATATATATATTTTTATTTCAGCTTATTATGGGGGTGCCTCCCACCCCCATCCCCCCCAGTCAGAACTTCAAGCGTGTCCATTCCCCAGACAGTGCGCATCGCACTCATCATGTTAATATATTTTAATTTTACTCTACCGTTACTTTTGTTATTTATATGAGCCATTTGTGAAATTAGTATCCAAAATCAGCTAACCTCTTCAGATCATTGTTTTTGATAGATAATAATGTTCTAAGTTATTTTCTTAAAATTTAAGAAAATTAATGATTAAGGCTCCATTTCTGTTAATATATTTCAACTATGGTAAGAGAAACACAAAGAGTTAAACACAAATTAATCCATATATATCTGAAGATAATTTCTTTTTATTTAGATCATATTTGTGAATTAGAAATGGCAGATCAGATCTGTAGGTTTGTAGGTTCCAAATTTGGACTAAGCAAACTGTGATGGTTAATTTTTATGTGTGAATTTGACTGCACCAAGGGATGCACAGATAAGTGGTGAGACATTATTTCTGGGTGTGTCCGTGGGGTGTTTTCAAAAGAGATCAGCATTGGCATCAGTGGATCGAGTAAAGAAAACTGCCCTCACCAACCTGGATGGGCATTAACCAATATGTTGAAAACCCAAACAGAACAAAAAGATGGAGGAAGGGTGAACTCACTCTCTCCTCTTGCGGTAGGACATCCATCCTCCTCTGCCTCAGGCATCTGAACTCTTGGTTCTCTGGTCTTTGGATTCCAGGCCTTGCACCAGCAACCTTTCCTCCCAGCCCTGTTCTCAGGCCTTTGGATTCAGATCAGGAGTTACACCATTGGCTCCCTTGTTTCTCAGGGGACTGAAGTCAATTTACCCCACTGACTTTCCTGTTTCTCCAGCTTCCAGATGTCAAGTTGTGGGACTTCCCAGCTCCCATAATCACATGAGCCAATTCCCATAGCAAATCCCCTCATGGCCTGTTGGTTCTGTTTCTCCGGAGAACCCTGACTAATCCATGTACATTTGTACTTCTCCTTCTCCTCCAATCCTATAAAATGACACTACAGATATAGTAAAGTAATGAATTCCTATCATTATAAAGAAAAGCAAGAACCCCTCCCCCCCAGTGGACACCAAAGACTTAGATAGAACTTTTGAAGGTGGAAGCTAGGTTCGTTTCTAGTGAATTAATCAGAGCTGAAGAAGTTGCACTTGAAAACAAACGCAAGAAAAGACAGATTAGGTGGGACCCAGTCTGCTCTGTGGAATCTGGGGGAAGCTTGAAGTGCGGAGTCAACAGATAAAGAACCAGAATGGGCTGTGTTTCTGTTTTCAGAGTATTTAACTAAATGACTGTCTGTAAACAGCTGGACCAACAGGAATCACTATATACCCCTACACCTAAACATAGAGAGTGCCCTTAGGATAAAAACAGGAACTTGCTGTCCAAAGAAACCAAAGGATTTGCTAGAGTTCCAAGTGCCCCAAATAAAGCCACTATATTTTTAGTCAACCCTTACAGATAATGGTGAAAGAAATTCATGATAGCTATCTAGCTATGATTAGCTATGATAGCTAATCAACCCAATCATTCATAAATTTGAATTAACAACCAAAGATCACTAACATTTGGGGAAAATTAACAGGGCATTTGAGATCTAATGTAAAATCAGCATTACAAGTGACCCAGAGGGAAGTGCTAATTCAAGATATTTAAAAAATATATTCTAAGCACTATCATTAAAAATATTTTAGTATATATTAAATAAAAAAACCTGGAACAAGATGATTAAAAAATGAGCATCAGAAAATAAGAGAGTACTTGGAAAGTAAAAATAGGATTGCCAAGTTTTAAGAAAACCAATGAAAGACCTAAAAGTTAAAGTCAAGGAAAACTTCCAGACAAATTTTTCTATCTTATTAAAGATAGAAAATATGACTGATAAATTAAGAGGCATGTGAGATCAATTCAAGAGGATTAATAAAATTCCAGGAAGGGAGAACAGAGATAAAAGAGAAAAGAAAAGAGAAAAAAAAGAGAAGGGAGATAATAATAATAACCAAAGAAATAATAGAAGAAAATCTCTCCAAGCAGAATACATTGTAACAAGACTGAAATTTAGCCATATCCTCCTGGAATTTTACAAGAATGACCAAGAGTGCTTAGGAGCTTTCTGAAAGAAACAAAACAATGGGTTAGAAGATATAGAACCCATGCTTTCAAAGTACTCAGAGACAGAGACTTTTGTATTCTGATTTTGATCGTACTGATTGTCATATCCAATACTAAGCTTGTCACTCTTAAAACCACCTATATTTTCTCATGTGTATATTTTCTTAACTGAAAAATTAGATTGCTTTTAGACTTACTAACTTCCAGGCCAAAAAGTTTCTTCATGTAGAATAATACATACACATTAAAGCAAGAAGCCTGGCTTTTGGCTCTCCCTTTGCTGTGACAATGGGTCCAGTCATGATCTGTGGTGTATATATCTTGCTCTGTAAACCTATATCTTGCTCTTGCTCTATAATCCTATCTTTCTCTCTTCAATAAACCTCATTTTTGTGCTAGCCTTAAGAAAAAAAATAACAAGAAGCCTAGTATTGATTATTACAAAATTATGTGACTATATTTTTCTTCATTTTCCAAAACTTTGATTGAATGGAGTTTACACATATTCCTTAAAAATTTGTTCTGCTCATTGGTATAAACCATTCCAAATGAACAAAATAAAGAAGATATACGGGTTCACTTTGTGCTAATTATGGACTTTAAACAAAGTCACTAGACACAACTGAACACGTAAGTCTCAGCCAATGACAAAATGCAAGGGTTTGATGTCTTAAGTAACTTTTCTCCTGTTAATATTCAGCAAAGCTCAATAGTCAAGAAAGTAAGGGAAATCCTGGGGGTGGGGAGGGGCGGAGATAAAAGGATAAGAAAACACAAATCCAGAGAGGTAAGTATGCACTAAAGAAGCTATCTTGAAGGCATTTACTGCTTTCTCTAGACTAGGGAAATACAACAGCTGCAACCTAAGGTCTCGTGCAAGGTGGAAAGTCAGGTCAGAGACCCCACATAAAGTGGAAACTTTGAAAGGATACCCTATAGTGGACAAACTAGAAAATGTTCTACAAGGGATATACATATACTTATACTAAAAAATTTTTCATTGTTTACCTGAAATTCAAATTTCACTGGTGTCCTGTATTTTTATGTGTTAAATCTTGCATCCCACCCCATAAGCAAAAAAGTAATGAAACTTGTCTGCCTTAGCATTGGGTCTGATTGGAGCATGTTGGTAGTAAGAGTTTTCCTGAAAATTCTTGATAAAGCAGGTCCTCTTATGATTTTAAGGCCTGAATTCATACTACCTATGTACTCCTAGGTGCCTGGAAAAAGCAAATGTATATCCATGAGGAAGGATCCAACTCAAACACAGGTTTCAAGGAATAGCAAGAGAGAAATTTATAACAAATATTAACTCATAATCAGAAAACACAAAACACGTGAGGAAACAAGCATCCAAGTTGGTAAAATAATAAATAATAGGATCAGACTTGCAAAGACACTAAAGGTATTTAACTCTCAGATTTGGAATATAAAATGATTAAGGATAATTTGCTTAGGTAAATAAAAGAAGATAGCAGATGAATAAGTAGAAAACAAAAGACCTGAAAAAATAACCAGACATAAAAAAAGTTATACAGAACTTCTAGAAAAAAAGCTTCTATAATTGAAATTATTATTGGCTATGCAATAGGCACAGTTAAAGAGAGATAGAGGGACAGAAAATGTGAAAGGAGATTAAGAGCATAGAGTTAGAGTAATACCCACATAATTGGAGTCCCAGAAGGAAGTAAGGCAAAGATTGGGCAAGGTAATACCTAAATTTCCAAGAATTAAAGAATGACTCAAATAATAGATTCAAGAAAGTCAAGGAGAAAAAACAAAGTGAAAGGAGGCCAAAGCAGACCCCTTTTTCTCCTATATCATCCTTCCTTTCTGATGGTCCCAGAATATCATACTCATCTATAGAAATACAGATTTAAGCTTTTTAATAACAGTTAATATGGTCCCTAAACAGTACTAGCAATTAGATTCACATAATAAAGTTACACTAATTTTTGCTTTTTAATCCATATTTTATTTTAAGCTGATTTTGATTAATGGTGATCTAAAAAGTTTTAAAAATGTATCATATCTTCCCAATTATGTGCAAATCATATATGTAGACTTAGATGGCAAATAAATACATTTTAAAACAAGGCAAGTTTATTAGTACTTAGAAAAGGAGAAGAATGTTTCCCTTCCTCTGTTGACTATAGTGGACATGTAAACATTAGAAATAGTAATTTTTATAGTTTTAGGTGTTTGCTCTTTCATCAAGAGAACATTATTTTCCACTTGTATCCCATAGGCTACCATAATAGTGATGATGATGATGATAATGATGATGATGGTATGATGATGATGATGATGATGGCTAACTAGAAAAGGAATTAGCAAGCTTTTCCTGTTAAGGGCCAGATAGTAAATATTTTAGACTTTGTAGCCATATGTTCTTTGTCTCAACTATTCAACTCTGCTGTTGTAGTTGGAAAGCAGCATAGACAATATGTAAATAAGTGAGCATGATTGTGTTCCAATAAAACTTTATTTAGAAAAACAGGTGGCTAGGATCAAGACTCTGATCCAGTAGTTTGCTTGACCCTGAATTAAATTATTGGGAATATTTGAATTTCAGTGAATTACTTAATTTTATCTAGGTGTTATCCTTCTTTAATTCTGGCTTTAAATTGTATTAGCCTTTAAAATGTATAATAAATTAGTATAAAAATAAAGATATGTTAGATTTATTTTAGTATTCAAAAAAATTCACCCATATTATGTATGTTTGCTAAAGCCTTATAACATTTTCTGTTTGAACAATAATATAATTAATATCTACTTTTTAGTAATCGTGTTAGATTTTGCTATACAACAAATCACCTCCAAAATGTAGTTGCTTAAAGCAGTGACCAATCATTTGCTCACAACTCTGTGGGTCAGCAGTTTGGGTGGTCTTTGCTCCACACGGGGTCAGCTGAGCTTGCTCTGTGAGTGTGGGTCTCATCTGGAGAAGCCGGGCCCTCTCTCCATGTGCTTTTTCATCCCCGAGGGGACTCATAAGAGTAGCCGTGTTCCTAGCAGCAGCAAGAGCAGGCCAGCCCTTGTGCGCGAGTGCGTTTCAAGCCTCTGCTTGCATCCTATATGTTCATATCCCATCAGCCAAAGCAAGTCACATGGCCGAGTCCAGATTTAAAGAGTGGAAAAATAAACTCAGCCTCCTGATAGGAGACTTCCCGAAATCATGTTGCAAAGGGGCATGCTTACAGATAGAAAGAATTGATAGCCATTGTTTGATATTTTTGCTGTCAACAAGACAGTGGAGCACCTACCAAACTGGAAAAGGCTAAGGGAGGAGCAGGGACAGCCCAAGAGCAGGTTCTGCAGCTGAGTGGGGATCATTCATTCATCACTAAACCTTCACCGAGGACACAGAGCCCCTGAGGGGCTCACAATCTGTTCCCGGGATGTCCTTGGAACCGTGTCCTTTGTTTTCTCCCACTCCAGATCCATTTCAGTGTCAGCCATTTAGGATATATAAACTAGTTAACTCTAGTCCAGGCAAATCCTTAGGGAGAATTTACATACAAAGGAAGCAGATAAGCATATTATGTTGCTTAAAGCTGTTTAACTCATGTTCCCACATAGAACTGTCTTTTAAATTGTTTCCAGTTTCCATGCTAGTTCACTTATTTCTACTGCCAGGCCAAAATCAGAGCCATTTATTTAGTTAGTTAGCTTAGATATATACTCTGCCTGCTACTAAAAAAACTTAGAGCAGCTGCTGGACTTGTTTTTCTCAGTTCCTTTGGGTACTAGGGAAGAACATTCCTTTCCATGCAGGCCCTAAGTCTGACCTCCTAGTCCAAGTGAAGAAATAAATTCTTAGCTGGGCGCAGTGATGCACTCCTGTATCCCAGCTGCTTGGGAGGCTGAGGCAGGAGGATCGCTAGGGTCCAGGAGTTCGAGGATGTAGTGTGCGATGATCATGCCTGTGAATAGCCACCACACTCCAGCCTGGGCGACATACTGAGATCCTATCTCTAAAAAAGAAAAAAGAAAAAAAAAAAGGACTTTTTTTATTTTTAATTTTTAAATTTAAAAAAATTTATTTTTAGTTATTATAGGTCTAAATTAATCTTTATAGGGTACATGTGATGTTTTGATACTGGTATACATTGTGAATTAATCAAATCAGGGTAATTGGGGTACCCATCTTTCTTTGTGTTAGGAACATTCCAATTCCATTCTTTTTGTTATTTTAAAGTATACCCTAATTTATTGTTGATTATAGTCAATTTGTTGTGCTATCAAATACTGTTCATTCTATCTATCTAATTATGTTTTTTCACCCATGAACCATCCTCACTTTAATCCCTCCCCCCATTACCCCTTTCAGCCTCTGATAACCTTCACTCTTCTCTCTGTCGCCATGAGATCAATTGTTTTTAATATTTAACTCACATATGCATGGGAACTGGTGAGATCTGTCTTCCTGTGCTTGGCCTATTTCACTTAATAGAATGTGCTCCAATTCCATCTATGTTGTTGCAAATGGCAGGATTTCCTTCTTTTTTGTGGCTATGTAATATTCTGTTGTGTACATGGACCACAATTTCTTTATCCATTCATTCGTAGGTAGACACTTAGGTTGATTCCAAATCCTGGCTATCGTGAATAGTGCTGCAATAAATATTGGAGTGCAGATATCTTTTTTATACACTGAACTCCCCTCCTTTGGATATATATCTAGCAGTAGGATTGCTGGGTCATATGGTAGTTCTATTTTCAGTTTTCTGAGGAAACTTCATACTGTTCTCCACAGTGGTTGCCCTAATTTACATTCCTAGCAACAGTGTACCAGGGTTCCCCTTTCTCCATATCCTCATCAGCATTTGTTATTGCCTTTTTCATAAAAGCCATTTTAACTGGGGTGAGATGATATCTCATTGTAGTTTTGATTTGCATTTCTCTGATGACTAATGATGTTGAGCATTTTTTCATATACCTGTTGGCCATTTGTATGTCTACTTTTGAGAAATGTCTATTCAATGCCCATTTTTAATCAGATTATTTGATTTTTTCCTATTGAGTTGTTAAAACTCCTTATATATTCTAGTTATTGGTACCTTGTAAGATGAGTAGTTCGCAAATATTTTCTCCCATTCTGTGGTTTGTCATGTTGTTGATTGTTTCCTTTGCTGTATAGAAGCTTTTTACATTGATGTGATCCTGTTTGTCCAATTTTGCTTTGGATACCTGTGTTTTGGGGCTATTACTCAAGAAATCACTTTCCAGACCAATGTCCTGAAGAATTTCCCCAGGATTTTCTTTTAGTAGTTTCATAGTTTTAGGTCTTAGATTTAAGTTTCTAATCCATGTTGATTTCATTTTTGTATATGGCGAGAGATAAGGGTCTAGTTTCATTCTTTTGCATATGGATATCTAGTTTTCCCAGCACCACTTATTGAAGAGATTGTCCTTTCCTCACTGTATGTTCTTGGCACCTTTGGTGAAGATAAGTTCACTGTAGATGTGTGGATTTATTTCTGAGTTCTCTATTCTGTTCCATTGGTCTATGTGTCTGTTTTTATGCTAGTATCATGCTATTTTGGTTACTACAGCTCTGTAGTATAATTTGAAGTCAGGTAATGTGGTTCCTCCAGTTTTGTTCTTTTTGCTTAGGGTGGCTTTGGCTATTCTGGGTCTTTTGTG
>CM052453.1:18425201-18446841 GCA_028533085.1 Varecia variegata
AATAATTTTCTTAACTCTGGTTTCCTTTTCCTAGAAATACAGAGCCAGACATCTCCATTTAAAGCCGTTACATGCAGGCATAAAGCATGGTTTCTCTAAAAGCTTAAAGTGTTTTGCTTCCTCTTTTCAATTTTTGTCAGCCCATCTCAGTGACACAAAGCTCATATTATGATCTTCTTAGAAACCATGGTCTTTTGTGTCAATTATTATTATGCTGGACACAGTGGCTGACTCCTATAATCCCAGCAACTTTGGAGACTAAGGCAGGAGGATCACTTGAGGCCAGGAGTTTGAAACCAGTCTGGGTAACATAGTGAGAACCCTGTCTCTAAAAAGAAATTTTAAAAATTAGCCAGGTGTGGTGGCATGTGCCTGTAGTGCCAGCTACTTAGGGGGCTGAGGCTGAGGCTGGAGGATTGCTTGAGCCCAAGGGATGGAAGCTGCAGTGTGCTACGGTCACCTCCCTGCATTCCAGCCTGGGCAAGAACGCAAGACCCTGTCTCTAAAAATACAAAACAGTAAAAAATTATTATATGCCTGCTACACAATTACCAGGATATATTCCCAAATTTATTATTAATCTCCAAGTAGAATTTGCAAAGTCTACAGCTCTCTTTATTAAAGTTTCTTATTTCTAATAAATAGCAAAATTTTCATCAAAAATTTATCCAATCCAGGTACGGTGGCTCATGCCTATAATGGCAACACTTTGGGAGGCCAAGGCAGGAGAATGTCTTGAGGCCAGTAGGTTGAGACCAGCCTGGGCAACATAGCCAGACCCCATGTCTAAAAAAAAAAAAAAATTTATCCAAATATAGAACCCCTTCACTTTTTTCTGTTCTGTTTTTTAAAATATATGATATTAAATTATGTCTAAAATGACCTATTTTTTATTCTTCCATAAGTCTTAGTCCTGATACAGTCATTTCTTTTTTTTAACGTTTCCACGATTGCTATTTCTGATAGAAAAAATTTTGATTTACAAAATAGAGCAAAACTTGGTCACAATTGAGACACACTGTTAATGAAGACAGGCAGTTAACAAGGTGACTGCTAAAGACAGGGAAGAGGAAAATGTCTTTTGAGAAAACGTGAGGTAGGAAGATTTTATCACAACCAATTTTTTTCTATCCACCTCTTCCTGTTTTTAAACTTATCAAAATCTTAGAGTTGTATACGAAAATTCAGGAGCATACTCATCTTAGACTTCGCTTATTTGTCTAATCCAGCTCTTCATTTTCAAAGCAGGCTGTAATTTAGGGGCTGAATGGACGTTTTAGGAGTTCAGTAACCAGTGATTATGTTGCTGCAAGTGTGGGTCAAGAGCAATCCCTTTTGCTTAAGCTCATGGAAGAAAAACTTGAAAACCAAAAAGCTAAACCTAAGATTCTGTTTTAGCTAAACATGAGGGGGAATGTGATGGATGGTCGCAAAGTACCTCTCAACAGACGTGCTTTGGCCAACTTCCTGGGGGGCCACAGGCAAGCCTGAGGGGTGAGCGACTGCTGGTTTGCTTCACTGGGCTCCCCTGGGAGTTCCTGCCTTTTCTTTTGGAAAAGCTTTGGGTACTGACGAAGAAAAAGGGAGAGACAGGTTCCTGGTCACTGTTGTCATCTCTGTCCACCAGGCTTCTGCCCAAGGCCACCTGTGCTGCTCTACCAGCACCAAAGCTTTCTGAAGCTCCTGATTTGATTTTGCAGGGAGGCTGTATCCCTGCATGGTAGGAACTGGATCTCCTGGCTTCCTGGGATCTGAACCACCCCTAAATCCCTGGAAGGGGCTTGGAGTCGTGTTTGTTACCGGGTGCAGAGGGAGGTCTCACTGGGATTGGTTCAAGCAGTGGCGAAGGGAAGGCTGCTGAGGGATGCATGTTGGCAAAGGGAGTGAGGCTGCAGCGGGAAGACGTCGCCAAAGGCTTGCACCCACTTTCTAACTATACTCTCCTCACTTTTCCTCTATGCTGTCTGTGTCTTCATCCCTTATGCCTGGTTTCCATCTCTTCTTACATTTGTTATTAACTACTCACTTACAATTACAGTTTTTGTTTCCTTTCCTTATTGTACCTCCTTCAGTGTAATCAGTCATATTCTTTTTAAAGACCTACCTCCACTCAGTTTTTGTTCTTCTGATAAACATCAGGATAGAAGCAGTAGTAATTAAGAGAGCAGTGGTATTTCTAAATTAATAATATTAAGTATGTATTTAATTTATACTTTAGTTTAGCATAGATAATGAAACTAAGAAATTTGACTAAGACATTTGGCTTTTTAATTTCCTTTCCTAAAAGTTTACACACAAAGAGCCTGTGTGGATTGTCTGTGAGCTGTGGGAAGGCTGATTACGGTGGGGGCTTTTATTGTTGTTTGGCTGTCCTGTTGGTACCCTGATCTCTTTTTTCGAGAACACTCTATCATGTGCAATTTTGGGAGGGAGTGGCTGTGTTCCCTATGAGAACTCGAGGGCATAGGGGTGGAGCAGCAGGGATTGGGGGTGTTGAGTTTAGGATTTGCACTTGGACAATCAGAGACTCTTGGGACTTTGAATTTTGAATCAATCAAGCACTGTTATAAAAACACAAGCTGACAAAATGCTGTTACTGCTTCATGAATTCTGCTGAAAACTCACTTTCTGACCCTTGAGAGCAACTTGGCCTCTGTACTTTGTCCAAGCTCAGTCCCTCCAGCTTTCCAGGAATTCTCTAAGCTCTTCCAAGAAATTCTATTTTGCTTAAATAGCCAGAGTTGGTTTTTGTTGTTTGCAACAGCAACAAAAAATCCTAGCTGAAGTACAAATTGCTACTTCAGAGATTTCCTTACAAAAAATAAAAAAAAAAAAATATCCTGGTTATATTTGCCTGAAATGTTCTATGATGGTACCTCTGTAGTGCTCTCTAGAGTGGCTCTTGGCACTTTATAGAAATATTTAATATTTTAAATCAATTTTACATTTAAAGTAAAAATTTAGAAAATTCAGGAAAAACTTTAGAAACATTAAAAACAGAAATGGTCCCACCAGCTAAATGTAACTGCTGTGAAAATCATTTGCAAAATTATTTCAAAACTGGTACAAGCAAATACTCCTATTAATCTTAGTTTTCTATCTGAAATTTCAGGTAGAAATTTTTTCACTTTTTTTCTCTGCTACTTGGTCTTTTTCTACTTGCAGCCAGTTCTGTATGCAACAGATCTTCATCAGTGTTTCGGTCTGTCAATTCAACCATACAAATTTCTATATTATCTGTTCAACACTGACATTTGGCTTATTCAGTTTGCAGGAGAAAAAAAATCATGAATATGATCAGGCTATATTATCTTTTACATCTCATTCACAGTTGGTGATAAACACCTAAATTATCCACTTTGATAGGGAGATATTGAAGCTGAACTGTTCCTGGATTCAAATTCTAGTTCCTCACTTCTTCTGGCTGTGTGAACTGAGACATTTCATGTGATCTTTATGCTTCTTAGATTTCCTATTTGCACAAAGGGGATAAGAATATCTGCCCTCAAGGGCAGTGTGAAGATTAAAGATACGACATGAAAAATGCTTAGCACGGTGACTAAGCCATCCATTGTGTGTGTACCTCCACCATCCATGTGTCATCTATATTAAGTAGGCAGTAAACTTTAAGATGGTAGAGTTGTGAGATGAAAGAATTTCAGGTCCCAGAATTGAAGGACAGCCACCAAGGGGAGCCACCTGACTCACACTGAATTAGGAAATGATGGAGGAATAAATCTTTGTTGTGTTAATTCACTGAGAAGTCAGGTTTGCCTAATAACGCAGCTAGCATTGCTTAATCTAACTAATACATACCCTCTACTGATACATTAACCTTAAATAACTTGGATTAATCTAGACTATGCCCATGTTAAATTGAATATGTATATGAATAATAACAGGTTTGTAAAGTGCTTGTTCAAAGGTCTGTCACGTATCTCACTGTAGTTTTACAGCTTTGTGAGATAGGAGGGCAGGGATTATTACACTTCTTTTATAGACAGAATGAAGTAAAGCTCAAAAAGTGTACGTATCTATCTCATCCAAGAATACTAGTGGAGACCAGACATTTTTTTTACTATGTTATATTTCTAATGGAAAGATGTTTTAGAACCCACTGCAACTTTTAAAATGTGGTCTATCCATCCATTTATTCTTTGTTTTATAAAAGATTTGAGGTTATATTTCAACTACATGCTATATATTAATGGGTTTGGCTAAGGTAGATGCAGTACACAGAAAGCCTAATAACTTTTTGGAATTATCCTTAGTTAAAATTACTGGATGGTTTCAACTAAAATATCACAGATATTTGATAAAATATTTGTTAACCAAAGTAATACATTTTTGTTTGGGAAATTCACTAACAACAATATGAATTTTGTATTTTATATTTCTTTTTGTCAAAAACAAATATTTGCTTCAAAATAAGTGAAAAGTATATTTTTAAAAGAAACCACAAAATTCACTTCTTAATCCTTTATTATCATGAGATATATAACACAGAAAAGAACATAAACATATGTACAGTTTAATTGATAATTACAAAGCAAAAATATGCAATTGCCATCCCAGTCAAGAAATAAAACATGACCAGCACTCCAGAAGCAATCTTCTCCAATGCAAAATTCACTTATAAATTTAACAATCAATCTTTTGAATTCATCAAAACACAAATTACCCATGACACTGATTTTTTTTTCACAATTCTATTGGACATAGAATTGAAAATGATACAGAATTTGCTTTTTTAGCAGATCTGAATTTGCATTAGATACCCTATTTGCACTTGCCCACACATGCTATTCCTTCAAAGGAAGTGAACATCATATTCAAGGTACTGACATTCCCAGAAAGAGAAACAAGAATGAGCTATATTATTATTATTATTTACTATGGGCACATCATTCAGATTTGAATTACTTCATGAAATGGAGATGCCATAATTAGCATAATTGGAGCACATATGGTGTATTTTCAAAAGGAGATAATTTCTTTCCATATTTGAGAGTTCATCAATTTGAATTAAGTTTAGCTATGAGTAATAGAAAATCCAAAATTGCAGTGGCTTACCAAAATAGCAGATTATTTTCTCTCTTGCATAAAAGATCTGGAGGTAGTCTCTCTAGAGCTGACATGCCTTCCCATGGCGTCCGGAAAGCAGACTCCTGCCTTTGTCTCTATCATCCTCAGCACGTGGCCTCCCCTTTATGGGCCAAGATGGCTATTCACACTCCAGCTGTTAAATTC
This sequence comes from Varecia variegata, assembly GCA_028533085.1. NCBI lineage: Eukaryota > Metazoa > Chordata > Mammalia > Primates > Lemuridae > Varecia > Varecia variegata. Next base: position 18,430,452 of record CM052453.1, read on the forward strand.
ATGCTGCAGCCAGAGGAAGGAGAAGAGTGGAGGAGCCCTTTCCCTTTAAGGACATTACCTGGAAGTTCCACGCCCTCCACCTGCTTGTTTCCTGTTGGACAGACAGGGCCACATCAACCTACAAAGGAAGTGGGGAAATAGAAGCTTCTTCTGGACAGAGAGGGGCTCCCTAAAGCCCAAGGATTCTATTAAGAAAGAAGAGGAGAAAAGATACTGAGAGAAAGCCTCTTTGTGTGGAGCTTTGGTATTTGTGGTATTCCAGGGTAAATTTATTCACTATATAAACAGGTCACTTGTCTTTCAAACATGAAAGTAACTAGAAAAACATCAAAAATTTATTTTACGAGTTTGCAAATGAAATCTGTCTTTTAAATGTTTATTTAAGATGGCTTATCTTTTTGGATATAGCTGATGAATAGTCTTTTTTCTAAAAGTATACTTTGTGATGAAAAAGAAATGACAGCCAGATGGAAAACAACACTTTAAAGGAAAAGAATTCATTGCTACCGCACAATTGCAAACCACCTGGCCAGCAGACACCACTAATGTGAATTCGGAGCCCTGCTGATGAGTCATATGCCCCTGCTGGGCTGGGCTGCGAGGACACGCATCTGCCTGTACGTGCCAAGCATGCTTCCTGCTGCATGCTCTTGATGCAGTGGCCTGAAAACACGCCATGCAGGCCAAGGGTGGGCTTAAAGAATATTCCCCCAGAAGTCCCATCATCCCAAAATGGTAACGCAGCTTGATTAATTAGGACATACTGGACATTTACATGAGTGGAATTATCATAATATATCCTCAAATGCTGCATGAAAACTGGGTGCCTGGTAATTCTATCCTAAATTGGATTAAACTATAGCCCACATGATTTCCTGGATCTATATTGCAGGAATTCAAACTATGAACGAAATACCTGAACATGCATGTTTGGGAGGTTTTGTGAAAATGGATCCTGTGATGTTCTGACGGAGTGTAGGAGTCTGTAAAGAGACAGTGTGTTGATACCAGTAATGATTGTTACCTGCAGGATGCAGAGAAACCCTACTTTAACAGGAGACGATTGCAGAAAATATTAGAAACTTCTAGGATTCTAAACCGCACTCTATTTATAAGCAAATTTTGCTTTAGCAAAGATTTCTAAATAGGTCTAAATAGGTACAATCTCTCTAAAATTTAGGAGACAAAAAGGGCCCCAAGAAACCACTTGCAGGCTTTCCCTGTGCTTTTTTTTTTTTTTTTTTTTTTTTTTGAGACAGAGTCTCCCTTTGTTGCCAGGGCTAGAGTGAGTGCCATGGCATCAGCCTAGCTCACAGCAACCTCAAACTCCTGGGCTTAAGTGATCCTACTGCCTCAGCCTCCCGAGTAGCTGGGACTACAGGCATGTGCCACCATGCCGGGCACATGGGCACACAAATTTTTTCTATATATATTTTTAGTTGGCCAGGTAATTTCTTTGTATTTTTAGTAGAGATGGGGGTCTCACTCTTGCTCAGGCTGGTCTCGAACTCCTGACCTCAAGCGATCCACCTACCTCGGCCTCTGAGAGTGCTAGGATTACAGGTGTGAGCCACCGCACCTGGCCTTTCCCTGTGCTTTGATTCAAAGACAGGTAACGGCTGAAGGATGATACAGGAGACTCTGAGGCCATGATAAGCTACTGAAGCTGAAGAGATACATGTATCCTACCTAGCAACACCATTCACTGGCAAAATTTCCAAGAATAAGAAGCCAAGGAGGTTATTATACTCACTCATTCATTTGTATTCATTATTTGTATTCACGCTGAGATCCAGTCCTCCTGCTTATATGCTGGGGCCGAGGAAGTTGCACAGTGCTCTAGGACTCAGTCAAGGACAAAGTCTTCCTCAGTGGATGTGGCATTTGGGACAGAAAGACAGCATATACGACAGATGTGAGTAAGGAGCAAGAGAAACCACATCCAGGGAGAAAGATTAAAGAGCTGCTTGAACTTCTAAACTCTTTCTTGGAGAAACGTTGCTAGTTTATGCAGGTTCTAATATTACTTTTTTAAAAAACCCGCACCATTCACTCACAAGAGTGATTGCAGTATCTTGGTAAAAAAGTAGATAAAATGATAAAAATTTTTCAAAGTGAGAATCGGCTTTCCTATAAAAACAGAACTCACCATTGTCTTTGTCCAGCACGGGTTCTGTTTTGCAAAAGGAAGTTTGCAGAGAGGAAAGTTTGCACTGCAAAATGATCTGAATAAACTGGGAATCTCGAATAGGTATGGCCTGAGCAATTGTTATAGCTCTATAACTCCCTGGCCAAGGGCGTTGCATCACACGTTAGTTGGATAACTGGCGCTTCTGTTTTGGGGTAACTTCCTGGCACAACAGGGCCCCAGTGCTTCCTTCTTTGGCTCCATCCTGCTCTATTGTAATATTACCAGGGTTGCAAAAGAAAAGCCTAGCACAAGGACCCAGAAGCGATGTTCCATCAGTCTAAGTTTTTAATCTGTGAGTAAAGGAGCATATATACATGATAATCGTGCCATGCAAATTATATTGAATACTGTGGTTTTGTGAGCAGGAATTGGTTAGTACCTTGAGGTCATCTATGCTCTATATCTGGTTATTCATTTCACTTGAGACATAAAGAATTATAATTCAGATTGTATTTTAAGTTATGTGGATAATAATTCCTAACATAGTGTTTTTAAAAATTGTGGTAAAATACATAGAACATAAAATTTACCATTAAAACTATTTGCTCTGTGGCATTAAGTACATTCACTGTTGTGCAACCATCGCCACCATCCATTTCCAGAACTTTTTTCATCATATCAAACTGAAACTGTACCCATTAAACAAGAGCTCGCCATTCTCCTCTCCCCCCAGCCCCTGGCTTCCCCCATTCTTTCTGTCTCTGTGAATTTGACTACTCTAGTGACCTGATATAAGTGGAATCATACAATATTTGTCCTTTGTGACTGGATTTCACTTAGAATAATGTCTTCAAGGTTCATCCATTTTGTAGCATGTGTTCAAATTTCCATCTTTTTAAGGCTGAATAATAATCCACTGTAAGTATATGCTCCATTTTGTTTATAGATTTATCCATCAACAGACACTTGGATTGCTTCCACCTTTTGGCTTTTGTGAATAATGCTGCTATGAACATTGGAGTACAAATATCTGTTCTAGTTCCTGCTTTTTCTAGGGTATATAACCAAAAGCAGAATTCTTGTATTATATGGTAATTCTATTTTTAATTTTTTGAGGAACTACCAAACTGTTTTTCACAGGAGCTGCACCATCTTATATAACCACCAGCAGTGCACAAGGGTTCCAGTTTCTCCATGTGTTTGCAAACACTTGTTATTTTCTGTTTGGTTTTTGTTTTTTTATAGCCATTCTAATAATGAGTGTGAAGTGGTATCTCATTGTGGTTTTGATTTGCATTTCCCTAATGATCAGTGACATTGATCATCTTTTTATGTGCATATTGCCATTTGTATATCTTCTTTGGAAAAATGTCTATTCAAGTCCTTTGCCCATTTTTTATTTGGGTTGTTTTTTTTTTTGTTGTGGAGTTGTAAAGAGTTCTTTAACGTTCTGGATATCGATCCCTTACTAGATATGATCGCACAGTGTTTTAAGGGGGAATTAAGTCTGCAATGGCTGAGTAGCAGAAGACATGCAGGATGGATACAAGCTTTGCGTAAGTGAATGAAACATACTCATTAACAGGTTTCACTGGGGAAGGAACAAGTAGAGACTAGACACCCTTCCACAAAAGCCCAAGTAAAGGGTTCTAACCTTTCACTCTCAGGCAGAGTTCCCTCCCCCTTTACTTTTTATTTATTTATTTATTTATTTATTTATTTATTTTGAGACAGAGTCTCCCTTTGTTGCCCGGGCTAGAGTGAGTGCCGTGGCGTCAGCCTAGCTCACAGCAACCTCAAACTCCTGGGATTAAGCGATCCTACTGCCTCAGCCTCCCGAGTAGCTGGGACTACAGGCATGCGCCACCATGCCCGGCTAATTTTTTGTATATATATATATATATATTTTAGTTGGCCAGATAATTTCTTTCTATTTTCAGTAGAGACGGGGGTCTCACTCTTGCTCAGGCTGGTCTCGAACTCCTGACCTCGAGCGATCCTCCCAGCCCGGCCTCCCAGAGTGCTAGGATCACAGGCATGAGCCACTGCACCCGGCCTCCCCTTTACTTTTTATGCCCCTTAGTGTGGGGGTCTGGAGTTACCTCAAGTTCTGCCCCATTTTTCTCAGACCCCCAACAAGTACATCAAAGACCCACCCCATACAGATCAATGATTTGCTTTAGAGCAGTGTTTCTCAAACTTCTCTCACTGAACAGTTTTTGCTATATTCACACATCTAACATTTTTTCTAACACTTTTCTTTAAATCAACTCAATTTTTTGAACATCACATTTATTTTAAAAGGGAACTTTAATATCAGTATTGTAAAGGGAAAACCAGAAGCAGGTGTCCTTCTAGGCACAGCGGACTACAAACATCAGTTACTCCTTTGTCATCCAGGACATCCTTTGCTGTTGGCCCTAGATAAGCATGTGCTGTCCTTCCTGGGGAGCCTGGTGACTTCTGCCGGCATGCCGGGGTGGGGCGATTTATTGAACAGAGGTGCCATGGACAGACAGTTCGCACCTGTGCACAGGCTTGCGCTCAGGGAGTAGAGATGGGCTGATGGCGGCATAGTATCATCTCAAATGTTCTTCCATGCCATACTTTGGGAAACATTGTTCGAGCCTAGATAACACTTCTTGAGATTTTACTCTTGGGGGAGAAGCAACAGATTCCCACAGGGAATGCTCTATGTGGGGGATTGGAAAGGGGCATCGAAGGCAATTCTTTAATGCAGCGGTTCTCAAACTTTGTGGTCTCGGGGCCCCTTTACAGCCTTAAAAATTATTAAGGATTCCAAAGAGCTTTTGTTTATGTTGATTTTAATCTACTGATATTTACTATTTTGGAAATTAAAACTGAGAAAATTTTAAAAAATATAAATTCATTTTAAATAGCAATAAACTATCAATAAATATTAACATTTGTTAACATGTTAACTGTTTTTAGGAAAAATAGTTGTATATTTCAAAACAAGAGTGGCTTTGTTTACATTTTTTGTAAATCTCTTTAATATCTGACTTAATGGAACTCAGTTGAATTGTCACATCTGCTTCTGCATTTGGTCTTTTGCAACACTTCATGTCATGCAGCCTCTGGAAAACGACACTGTACCCTCATGAAAGAAAGTAAAATAGCCAAATAATGTTTTGGGATTATTATGGAAAGTGTTAACTCCATAGATCTTCTGAAAGGGTCTTGACCACTCCCAGGTCATGTGTGAAAACTGCTTTAATTCATTTAGAGGAAGCATAGTACAGTGGTTTAGAGCATCCTAGAGCAAAAATTCTGGGTTATATCTCAGCTTTGCCACTTTTATCAAGAGCTTGTTTGGAGGTTCTAACAGGCGATGCAGCTACTCGTATGCCCTTGACTGAAGAACGGTTCTTCTCTATCAGGGAAGGTAATCCTCGTCCTCTTCCATCGAGCGTGCAGCTTTGGGAGGGACACACATGGAGCGATGAGGGAGGAAGGGGACACCCGCCTAGTCAGCCAGATCAGCCGAATCAACTCTGGCGATCAATGGGGTGACAGATGTCGCAGCCAGGTCACCCTCATGTCCGACAGCTCTGCCACTTATCATCTGTTTGACTTTGGCCAAGTGATTTAACTACTTTGTGCCCTAGTGTTCTTATTGGTAAAATGTAGATAATGGCCTGGTGATACATATAAGGGTGTGTGACTGTGAAATTAGAAAAATAAACTAGGACCTTGAAAGAGAGGTACATGCAGGTGTTCAATCTAGTCTTAAACTGGAAGTTTGTTGTTATTTTATTTGCACTATTTGTTTGTATTTGTATTTACTTGTTTTTATATATGAGATTAAACATTTATTATTGGCCATTTATATTTCTTTTTATGACTCATTTATTAAATACATTTTATCTACTTTTCTGTTGAGTTGTTGGTCTTTTTACTAATTTTTAGGAGCTCTTTGTATAGTATATATATATTAACTTCTCTATTTTATGTATTGTAATTATTTTCTCCAAATACAAAACTTATCTTTTAACTTTATTTATGGTATTTTTATCATAAAGAAGTTTTAAATTTAAATTTAAATTAAATTTTCAGTATGTGTCAAATCTATCAGTTTTTTTCTCCATGGCTTTCGAGTTTCTTATCCTGTTACACCAGATCAAAACTATTCTCCTATATTTTATTAGTACTTTCATATTTTAATTTTTAACACTTAGATATTTAATACACAAAGAATGTATTTTGGAGTATTATGTGAAAAGGCAATTTAACATTTTCTCAGATGGGTAGACATGTTTCAACATTATTTCTTAAATACTCCATCCATTTGCTACTGATTTAGAATGTCTCTTTTATAATACTCTGAATTCTCATAACCACAGGGATGTATTTTTGAACTCTATTTTGATCTATATAGTATTTGTCTCTTCCAATATCCATAACATACATTTTAAATTACTTTAGGCTTACAGTAAATTTTAATGTATAGTATGAAAAGCTTCCCCTCTCTATTCCCCTTCTCATAATTTGAATTTTTCATGAATTAATTTCTCAAGATAAGTTTTAGCATCAACTTGTCAAATACTACCCTCACCTCCCCAAAGTTATGATTATGATTGGAATTGCATTACATTTATATATTAACTTAGAAGTTTCTTTACAATATTAAGTTATTTTATCCAGGAAATTAAGTGACTTTCAATTTAGTCAAATTGCTTTATGTTCTTCAGTAAATTCTTAAGATGTTCTCAAAATAAGTCTTGATACTTCTTTTGAAACATATTCATGGTACTAAATGGGATATTGTATAAAAATCAACCTCAGTTAGAATAAAAACTGTAAGGCAGATATAAGACTATGATTGTGATTTTTCTTTTGCATAGTATTTTTGTTTTGCTTCATCTTGAAAAATTAAAGTTAAGCACTCAAATGTTTATAGGAGAACAATTCACAATTGCAAAGATGTGGAAACAACCCAAGGCCCATCAATAAATGAGTGGATTAATAAAATGTGGTATATGTATACCATGGAGTACTACTCAGCCACAAACAACAATGGTGAACTAACACCTCTTGTATTATCGTGGATGGAGCTGGAGCCCATTCTTCTACGAGAAGTATCACAATAGAAAAATAAGCACCACATATACTCACTGACTTTTTTCACTTAGCATGTTTTCCAGGTTGATCCATGTTGCAGCATGTACAGGTACTTCATTTCTATTTATGGTTGAGTGATATCCATTGTGTGGATACACTACACTTTCTTTGTCCATTCATCTATTGATGAGCATTTGGGTTGTTTCTCCTTTTTGGCTATTATAATGCTGCTATAAACATTCATGTACAAGTTTGTGTTTGAATATTTGTTTTCTATTCTCTTGAGGATATATATAGGAAAATTGCTGGGTCATATGCTAATTCTGTTTAAAATTCTGAGGAACTGCTAAACTGTTTTCCACAGCAATTGCACCATTTAGATTCCCACCAGCAACTTATGAGGCTTCCAATTTATCCATATCCTTTCCACCACTAGATCTTTTAATTATAGTCATCCTAGTGACTGTATGAAGTGGTCTATCATTGTGGTTTTGATTTGCATTTCCCCAGTGACTAATGATTTTAAGCATCTTCTCATGTACTTGTTGGCCACTAGAATATCTCCTTTGGAGAAATGTCTATTTAAGTCTTTTGCCCATTTTTAAATTGGGTTGTCTTTTAATTGATGACTTGTCAGTTATTTAATTGCACTTTTACCAGATAATGATTTGCAAATATTTTTTTTCCACTTAGTGAATTGTCTTTTCTCTTCCTTGATGTTCTCATTTGATGCAGTTTTAATTGTAATGAAGTCTAATTTATCTATGTTTCCTTTTGTTACTTGTGCTCTTGGTGTCATATCTAAGAATCCACTATAGAATCCAAGGTCATGTAGATTTGCCCCAAGATTTTCTTCTAATAGTTGTACAGTTTCACTCTTATATTTCCACTTTTGATTAATTTCTACTCAATGTTTGCATATGGTATGAGGAAAGGGTCCAAATTCATTGTTACATGTGGATATCCAGCTTCCTCAGCACTTGCTGAAATATTCTTCTTTCCCCAGTGATCTATCTTAACACCTTTGTCAAAAATAAATTGACCGTAGATATATGGGTTTATTTCTAGGCTCTCAATTCTATTCCATTAACCTATATATTAATATCTATCCTTATGCCAGTACCACATTCTTCTGATTACTGTACCTTTGTGGTAAGTTTTGAAATCAGGAAGTGTGAGTCCTCTTTGTTTTATTTAAAGACTGTTTTGGGGTCCTTGCAATTCCATAGGAGTTTTAGGATCAATCTGCCTATTTCTGTATAAATGGCAGTTGGAATTTTGGCAGAAATTTCCCTGAATCTGTAGGTCAATTTGGGAAGTACTGCTATTTTAACAATATAAAGTCTTCCAATACATGAACAGAAAATGTCTATTTAGATCTTTTAAAATTTCTTTCAAAAATGTACAAGTCTTATACCTCATTTATTTCTTAGTATTTTATTCTTTTTATACTATTATACATGAAATTGTTCTTAATTTCACCTTAAAATGTTCATTGCAAGGGTATAGAAATACAACTGATTTTTGTATGTTGATCCTGTACCCTATGACATTGCAGTACTAGCTATAATAGTTCTTTGTGGATTCCAGTTGGTCATGGCATATAATCCTTTTAATACGCTGCTGGACTCGCTTTTGTTGAGGATCTTTGTATGTGTATTCATTAGAGAAATCAGTGTGTAGTTTTATTTTCTTGTGATGTCTTTGGCTTTGGTACTAGAGTAATGCTGGCATCATAAAATAAGTTAGGAAGTATTCCTTCTTCCTCCGTTTTAGCAAGTTTGAGAAGGATTGGCATTTTTAAAATGTCTGATGTCACCATTGAAGCCACATGGTCTGGGCTTTTCTTTCTTGGAAGTTTTTTGATTACTGATTCAATTTTTTTTTACTAGTACTATTACAGGCTTAGTTATTTCTTGAGTCAGTTCTGATAGTTTGTGTGCTTCTAGGAATTCATCCATTTCATCTAGGTTTTCTAATTTGTTGGCATACAATTGTTAATTCAGATGTTGAAACTTAATGACCAATGTGATGGTATTACGAGGTGGGACCTTTAAGAGGTGATTAGGGCCGGGCATGGTGGTTCACGCCTGTAATCCTAGCACTCGGGAGGCCGAGGCGGGTATCATTTGAGCTCAGGAGTTCGAGACCAGCCTGAGCAAGAGCAAGACCCAGTCTCTACTAAAAAAAACAGAAAGAAATTATATGGACAACTAAATATATATACAGAAAAAATTAGCCTGGCATGGTGGCGCATGCCTGTAGTCCCAGCTACTCGGGAGGCTGAGGCAGGAGGATGGCTTGAGCCCAGGAGTCTGAGGTTGCTGTGAGCTAGGCTGAGGCCACGGCACTGTAGCCTGGGCAACAGAGTGAGACTCTGTCTCAAAAAAAAAAAAAAAGAGGTGATTAGATCACGAGGGCTCCTTCCCTGAAGAACGGGATTAGGTGCCCTTATAAAAGGGCTTTATGAGGAAGTCATCCCTTTTTTCTTTCTGCCTTCCACCATGTGAGGAGGACACAGCATTCCTCCCCTCCAGAGGATGCAGCAATAAGGTGCCACATGTAAGCAGACCAGCCAATACCAGACAACCAAACCTGCCAGTACCTTGATCTTGGACTTCTTAGCCTCCAAAACTGTGAGAAAATGAATTTCTCCTCTTTATAAATTACCCAGTCTTAGGTATCCTGTTACGGTAGCACAAACAAATTAATACACCACCCTTTCACTTTTAGCCCATTTGTGTTTGGTTCTAAACTGAGTCTCCTGTAGACAGGACCTAATTGGAACATTAAAGAAAAAATATATTCTGCCAATCTCTCTGCCTGTTAATTGGAGTTTAAGGCATTACATTAAATGTAATTAGTAAGAAGCATGGATTTTGTCATTTTCTATTTATTTTCCCTATAACTGTTTTGTTGCTCAATTCCTCCACTATTGCCTTTGTTTGTGTTAGGTAGATATTCTCTAGCATACCATTTTGATTCCCTTCTCATAATTTTTAGTTATTTTCTTAGTAGTTGCCCTAGAGATTACAATTAACATCTTCACTTATAACAATCTATTTCAGATAAATACCAACTTAGTTTCAATAGCATAACAAATTTTTGCTCCTATAATCCTTTTCCCCTTAGCATCACAAATTATGTCTTTTTTTTTTTTTTTTTTTGAGACAGAGTCTCGCTTTGTTGCCTGGGCTAGAGTGAGTGCTGTGGCATCAGCCTAGCTCACAGCAACCTCAAACTCCTGGGCTTAAGCAATCCTTCTGCCTCAGCCTCCCGAGTAGCTGGGACTACAGGCATGTGCCACCATGCCCGGCTAATTTTTTTCTATATATAGTTTCAGTTGGCCAGATAATTTCTTTCTATTTTTTAGTAGAGACGGGGTCTCACTCTTGCTCAGGCTGGTCTCGAACTCCTGACCTTGAGCGATCCACCCGCCTCGGCCTCCCAAAGTGCTAGGATTACAGGCGTGAGCCACCGTGCCCGGCCCACAAATTATGTCTTTATACAGTTTGCCCATTGACATAGATTTATTCAAAGTTATTGTTTTCTTGTAGTTGTCTTTAAAATCATAAAGGAAAAAAAGAGTTACTAACCAAAAATACAGTAATACTGACTTTTATATCTACCTATACAGTTACCTTTACCAGTGTTTTTTATTTCTTCATTTGGATTTGAGTTATTGTCTAGTGTCCTTTCATTTCCGGATGAACTCTCTTTAGTATTTCTTATAGCGCAGATCTACTAGTGACACATTCTTGAGTATTTATTGGTGAATGTCTTAATTTCTCCTTCATTTTTGAAGGATAGTTTTGCTGGATATAGAATTCTTGGGTGAGTTTTTTTCTTTCAGCGTTTTGAGTATGTCATCCCACTGCCTCCTGCCCTCCGTGGTTTCTAATGAGGAGTCAGCTGTTAATTGAGGATCCCTTGCACGTGAGAAGTTGCTTCTTTCTTGGTGTTCTCAGGATTCTGTCACTGACTTTTAAAAAAATTATTATTTATCACTGACTTTTGACAGTTTAATTATAATGTGTCTTGGTGTGGGTTTGAGTTTACCCTACTTAGGGTTCTTTGAGCCTCTTGAACACCTAGATTCATGTCTTTCCTCAAAGTTGGGAAGTTTTTGACCATTATTTCTTCCAATATTCTTTCTGTCCCTTTCCCTTCTTTCTTCTCCTTCTGGGAGTCCCATTATGTGCATATTGGTATGCTTGATGGAGTCCCACATTTTTCTTCATTCTCTTTCCTTTCTGCTCCTCAGATTGGGTAATCTTAATTGACCTCTTATTGAATTCTGTTGATTCTTTCTTCTGACTTGTCAAGTTTGCTGCTGAATCTCTAGTGAATTTTTAGTTTCAGTTATACTTTTCAACTCTAGCATTCCTATTTTTTTTTAAATAATTTCAATCTCTTTACTGATATTCTCTATTTGGTGAGACATTGCTCTCCTGATTTCCTTTAGTTCTTTGTCCATGGTTCCCTTTAGCTCTTCTAGCATATCTAAAAGGGTTGACAAAAAATCTTTGTCTAGTATGTCTAATATCTGTGCTTCCTCAGGGGCAGTTTCTATTAATTTTTTTTATTCCTGTTATAGTCCATACTGTCTTGTTTTTCTGCTTATTTCATAATGTCTGCTAAAAACACAATATTCTACATATTAAAATGTGGTTAACCCTGAAAATCAGATTCTCTTTCCTCCTCACAGTTTGTTATTGCTTCTTGTTGTGATTGCTATGTTTAGTAACTTTTCTGAACTTGCTGTGCGTGGCCAGCTGAGTCTCTGTTCTGTTGGCCTAACGGTCAGCTAGTGATTCAACTGATTTTCTTAAATGCCTGGAACTCAAACAAAAAGAAAAAACTGGTCTTTGCCAGTGGGCTCTGCGTAGGTGTTGGGGCACACCTTCAACATTCAGCTGGAGAACTTACAAATCTACCTTAGCTTTCACTTCCTATTTGAGTAGAGCCTGAAGGTTAGCTAGAGTTGACAGTTTTGGGACTTCTCAGGTCTTTTATGAGCATTTGCCCTACTCTGGGTGTGCATGTGGCCTTTTGGATTTCCAGGAATATGTGGGAACTGTTAAAGCCTCTACTCTCCAAAGTATCTTACTCTCCAGCTTTTCCTCCTAGGCTTTTTAGTGTGTACATTGTTTGCTTCAACTGTTATTCCTTGCCCCAGATGGCAGAGGCTAATAAACTTGCCTTTAAATATTTTTGACAAATGCTCCCTATGTAGTCACCTTTCTGCCTTGGGAGATTTCCGAGTTAAGTGAACTAAAATAAAACACCACAATTCTTTGAAAACTGCTCCCTTTGGCACCAGGAACACATACCAGAAATTCAAAACTGCTGCCAAACTGGGGACAGAGAGATGGGGCCAGGGTAAATTTAACCAATACAAAGCTCTCCTCCTGAGAGTTCGCCACCTTTTTTCAAAAGTGTTTGCCTAGTCACTATAAACCTTTGACTAGTTTCCAGAGTTCACGTGAAGTTGATTCTGACAATTTTTGCCAATGTATTCACTGGTTTTGTGGAAGGATAGGCTCTTGGAGTTCCCTATTTTCCATTTTCACTGATGTCACCTCCAAAGGACTGCTTCGTGAAGAATCTCAACATTTGGTAGTAGACGAGGATGAGTCTGTGAAAAAAAATGAGGAGCAGTCAGAAAAAGAAGAAAATACGAAGCTGAGATAGAAGGGCATTACAAAAAGAGTAGCTATCAATGTCAAATATTCTGAGATCAAGTAGGAAAAAGATTGAAAAATATTCATTAAACGTAGGTACAAAGAATTTATTTATGTTATGACCTTAAGACCATTTCTCAATGGGGTGATACTGCTATTTTGAGGACAATTCTTAAATGTAAGGGACTGTCCTGTGTATTACTGTATGTTTAGCATCTTTGACCTCTGACAACTGAACACCAGTAGCACCCCACATCCTCAAGTCATACTGAAAATATGCAAGTGATTAAACAACAAAACAAAACAAAACTGCCACACATTTCCAAATGTTCCCTGGAGAATCAGCACTTCCTCTTGAAGAACAATTACCTTGGGAAAATCTATTTTGGTCATGTTATGGAGGCAGATGTCAGACTGCAGTGACTAGAAATGTGAACAGGGGAGTGAAGAATGGAACCAGTGAGTACCGCAGACAACACTTACTGCAAGTTTGGCTCAGGTGAGGAAATGAGCAGTAAGAATATAGGGTTAAGGAAGCGTTTTTTTAGCGACAGGATTCAGGTATGTTTAAAAACCAGTGGAAATGGGCCAGGCGCGGTGGCTCACGCCTGTAATCCTAGCACTCTGGGAGGCCGAGGCGGGTGGATCACTCAAGGTCAGGAGTTCGAGACCAGCCTGAGCAAGAGCGAGACCCCATCTCTACTGAAAAATAGAAACAAATTATCTGGCCAACTAAAAATATATATAGAAAAAATTAGCCAGGCATGGTGGCGCATGCCTGTAGTCCCAGCTACTCGGGAGGCTGAGGCAGAAGGATCGCTTGAGCCCAGGAGTGTGAGGTTGCTGTGAGCTAGGCTGAGGCCATGGCACTCGCACTAGCCCGGGCAACAGAGTGAGACTCTGTCTCAAAAGAAAAACAAACAAACAAACAAACAAACAAAAAAAACCAGTGGAAATGATACAAATGAGAGTTTGAATATACAAAGGAGGGGATAATAGATGTATAAGGTAACTGAAAAGGTGGAAGGAAAGCACAGGTGAAGAAAACGGCCATAGAGACTTAACTCCTGCTTTGCAACAGTGACCTTAGGACAATGCATCCTAACTAGCTTCCCTGCTTCCTGTTTGCCTCATAGCTATTCTCAACACAGCAGTCAGTGTCAGTTCTCTGCTTGTAACTCCCCAATGCCTCCCCATCTCACTCAGAATAAAAGCTGGCCTCCTTGTAATGGCCTATGAGAGCCTTCATGATCTGTTTCCCCAGCCCCTTCTTTAACCTATCTAACCTCATTTCCTAATACTTTCCCCTCAGTCACTACCCTTCAACCATAGAGCTTCATTACTGTTCCTGAACACATCAGGTGCACTCTTGCCTGAGGACCTTGGCTCTTGCTGTTCCCTTTGCCAGGGACACTCCTCTCCAGACATCCATATAGTTTGCTAACTCGTCAAGTCATTGCTCAAATGTCACCTGCTCAATAATTACTCTATTTGAAAATATTACCCCTCAACGCAACACTTCCTTTTACCCCATTGTTCTCTGTAGTACTCACTACTTTCTAAATTACTATGTCAGTTATATATTTCATGCCTGTCTTTTCCCATTGGAATATAAGCTCCAGGAGGGTAGAGATTTTTGTTTATATGGTTCATTCATGCATTCCTAGCACATAGTGCTCGGTAGGTGTTTGCTTAGTAAACAGGATGCATGTAGACAGATTTCCATATCCAGAAGCAGGAAAAATTTCTATTTGGTGGCTTGGGTTTGGGAGGAAGGAGGTGGTGTCTTCCGAGAGTGAAGGGGAAATAAAGTGAGGGAGAGATGTGAGGAGTGGAAGTTTGAAAAATTTGGAGTGAGTGAGAAGAGTCAGAGAGAGGAACGTTAAGATTGCCTGGCTGTATCGAGGGTCCATTTGGTTTGGTGATCACAAAATTGCAGTGGAATCAGTCTGTTCTATTATTCCATGGACTTCAGCAGTGAGCAACTGCTCAGAGCTACTGAGAAAGTGAACAGTTGGGTTAATTCAGGTTGAAGTTACGGGAGACACAGGCAAAGGGTTTAGGGTATGGCTCTCAGTATTAGCTGAACTTTAGTATCTATCACTTGGAAGAACTTTAAAAATGGCCAAAAATGAGTCAGGGAGTCATTCTCCCAGAATCTGTTACATTATCCGTGTCTAGGATACACCATATATTGACATGGTGCTGTCCTCAAGCCTTTTACTCCCCTTTTCTAAATAGTAATTTTTGTTTCTGTTTTCCTATTTTTCCTCATGATTTAATGAAGGTCTCACATCACAAACGTGACAACCTGAAGTCTCTCCTTTTAGTTATACATTATATATAGTTCATTAAAATATAAACTCCAGAAGAGCAGAGACCAGGTGATTTTACTTAACACTATATTCCTAAGCCTTGATACACAGAAACTCAGTAATACTTTTTTTTTTAATGCATGATAACAAACAGTAGTAGAGCATGCATGTGCTAAATTATTCACATAATTTCAATTACTTTTCACAAATAGCACTGGACCTTATCAAGCCAAGTTTAGAGATGAGGAAGCATAATCCCTGGGACTTTAGTAATTTGCCCAATGTCACACTGCTAGTCAGTTAATGGTGTAGTCTGAGCTCCATATTGTGCCATTCGGATTCTAAAACCCATGCTTTCAGTCACTATACTGTCATGAGTTTGAGGAATGCAAGGACAAAGGAAAAAAAAGATAGAAATGAAAAGAGGTAAGTGAAAATTTTAGGGAATACATCCTTATTTTGTGACCCTTTAGAAATTGCAGCAAAGCTTTTTAAAGTCTTTTTCACAACTACAGGCTTGAGGATTTCACTTTTTGATTCTTCTTTCACCAATAAGATCACATTAAAATCTGGTCTATAGCCTATGAGCCGATAGTTCTCCTCTGTTGATTGATATGTGTTACATCTACTGATTGAAACATAAGTCTTTTGCTCATTTGCAAACTTCATACTTCTCATTAGTAATGATGGTAATGCAAATAATTGCTTAAGATTTGCTATATATGCAAATTTATCTAAGTTTTCACATGTTATCTGATACAGTATTTTACCTGTATTAGAAATAATCCAGCTTCTTCCTATCTTATTTGTGAGGGCAGCACTGGCCTAATAATTCTTTCACTTGTGCAGAAAGCAAACAGAAATAGAACCACATGCCTTTTCTGCTTGAGAATTCAACATTTCACTATTTTCTTTATATATGTTTTTGTAGGCAAATATTCTTTCATTCAACAAATACTTATGATTTGTCACATGAAGCTTTCATCCTAGTGGGAGACAACCAAACAAAATATATAGCGAATGGCTTAAGAAAAATAGAACAGGGTAAGGGAGGGAGATGGTGGTGGAGTCCCATTTATATAGAGTTCTCAGGAAAGATCTAATGACATGAGATTTAAACAGAGATCCTGAAGAAGTGATAGTGTGAGCCAAGTAAGTACCAAGCGGAAGAGCATTCC
>CM052453.1:18446941-18555215 GCA_028533085.1 Varecia variegata
CCAGGCAGAGGGACAGGAGTGTGAAGGTCCTGAGGCAGAGACATACTTGGTATACTGGATAAACAGGGAAAAGGAAAAAAGTCACTGGATAAGAAGTCAGGGGTAACGTGGATGGGGGCGGTTTACATAGGGCTTTGTGGATCATGGTTAGAACTTTGGCTTTTATTCTGAGGGAGATGGGAAGCCATTAGTGGGTTTTAAGATTGGAATGATACTATATGACTTTTAAAGGAATTACTCCGACTGCTGTATGAGAGCAGACAATGTGGAAGGAGGGGTAAAAGTGGAAGATCTGTTAGAAGGCCTTTGCCATGGTCCTGGTGTAAGATGATGGTGGCTTTGATCAGAGTGAATGTGACAGAGGCAGGGAACAGATCAGATTCTGAACATATTTTGAAGGTAACGCTGGCAGATTTGCTGATGGAGTCCATGTGAGGTATGAAAGACTCAAAGATGACTCCAGAGTTTTTAACCTCAACCAGAAGAATGGAGTTGTCATTTCAAGAGATTGAGAAGACCCTGGCAGGACTTGTTTGGGGGAAAAAGACTTAAGTGTTTAGTTTCACGTCAGGCATGGTGGCTCATGCCTGTAATCCCAGCACTTTGGGAGGCTGAGGTGGGAGGATCTCTTGAGGCCAGGAGTTTGAGACCTGTCTGGGCAAGACAGTGAGACCCTATCTCTATGGTAAAAAAAAAAAATTAGGTGTGGTGGCATGTGCCTATAGTCCCAGCTACTCAGGAGGCTGAGGCAGGAGAATCAGTTGAGCCTAGGAGTTGGAGGCTGCAGTGAACTATGATCATACCACTGCCCTCCAGCCTGGGTGACAGAGCAAGCTTGCCTCAAAAAACAAAAAAAAAAAAAAAATAAGAAAAAAAAAAAGGAAAAAGGAGAATTTAGTTTCAGATATAGGCAGTACTATACAGCAGGCAATTAAGTGTGAGTGTAGTGTTTAGGGGAAAGGTATGGGATAGAGATTCAAAGGTGGGTTTCATCTAGCCAAGATCTGAATGGGATTGGCGAGAGAAAGAGCAAAGAGTAGCAGTGCAAATTGCAAGATTTGAATCTTGGGGCACTCTAGCATTTAGAGGCTGGAAAAGGAGGAGGAACCAGCAAGGAGAGTAAGGAAAACAGGCATTTAGGAAGAGAAGCAAGAGAGAGAATGGAATCCTAGTAGCCAAGAAAAGGAGCTTCAGGAAGAAAGTCATCAGCTGTGTTAAATACTGCTGACAAATGACATGAGGTGAAGACTGAGAAATAAAATCAGATTTGAGAACGTGGAGGATACTGATGATCTTGAGCAGGTTCAGGAGTGTGGGAATAAAGTCTGATTGTGTAGGTTCAAGACAGAGTAGTGGAAGTGGAGATGAAGTGTTTCTGTAAAGGAGAGCAAATCAGAGATCAATAGGGTAGTATTTAGGAAGAAGATACAGGTCAAAAGAATTTTTTCTTTTTTAAGATGGTAGTTAGTATAGCATGTTTATAAGTTGATGGAAGAGATCCATTTAGAGGGAAAAAATTCATGAGGAAAGCAGACAATTCTAAGAGTAAAATGCAACTCAATGCAAAAGTTGCAACTTTGGTCTTAGGAACTTTGACAGTTTATCCATAATTACTGGCATGTTGCACTGTATTCACGTGCAGACAGGCTGGTAGGTACAATGGTGGGAAACTGGTACTGTTTTGTGGTTTCTTCTATTTTCTTAGAGAAGTAAGAAGCAAGACAATGACCTACAAGTGAGTAGGTATTGGCGTGTTTAGAAGATATAGAAAAGCTGGTTAAGAGGTCAGGGTAAATGGATTAGGGAAATATAGCTTGAGGGGGCGAGGAACAGAAGGAACTCACTTATGAGTTAGGATGACTGTCTTTTTCTCCAGCCAAGTTCAACTGCTCTGCAGCAGGTATATGGTGAATTACCCAGGCTTGTGGTTTAGGCAGGTTGAAGGAGTTGAAGACAAAAAGAGTTGATGGTATTTGCAAAGGATTTATTTAAGCTAGGCAATGAGATGAGTTTTAAAAAATGGGTGTAACATTTAGATGTGTCCTTTACTGAACACAGTTGCTTCTTATTATTTATGGTAGTTATGTTCAATAAAGTCACTGAGAACACTGAATTACTCCCAGGGTAAATATAGGGTTAAGTTCCTGCAAACTTCTAGTCACATTTTTGTCAAATGATCACTACATAACCTTGCTTTATGTGTGTTTCTCTTTAAAGACACCTTAACATATATTGTTGATTCATTAATATGGAACTTATGTCATTAATGGCCAAAAGCACTAATGACAAGCCTGAATGAAACTTACCTACCACATGTGTTTTCTCCATAAGGCATGTCACAGCCTTCTTTTTCTTAGGAATACTAGACAGCACTTCAGCAATACTTTTGGGGGCATCTACAGCAAAATCACCAAAAAAAGTACAAAAAAATGCAAAGAAACCACATGGCACTAATATACTGAGAAGAGGACAATTAACAGTATGAGCTAAAATAAGGGAGGGCTGCCTTGTTCAACCTCAGCTGGAAATGTGGGCGTCAGGCAAGCTGTCTACGAATGGTGCCGTGCATTGATTTTACAGCCACAAATAAATTTTAGTGAGTAGGTGAATTTGAAATGTAGAATCCTCGAACAATGAGGATCAAACTGTACGTTGTCTGGAACTGTTTCTCCCATAGCTCACCCCAGTTTCCTTCTTTTGATCAAATGGCATGTATCAATTTCAGCAGATATCCAGTTATTAAATAAGAAATTAGTAGGAACTTTGCTGCCAGTTTACAAAAAGCTTCTAAGATTCATATATTACTTTTTGTACTTTTCTCATCTGAAGTCTCCCAACATATTTGCTACAAGTGTTAGAAACTGTACATAAGACTACTGATTTTTTTTGGTCATTTCAACCACTGGCAATTTTTTTGTAGTTACAGCTTCAGTAGGCTTTATTGGTCTTCACAAACAGCAATAATCTTTACATTTGGCAGGTGGATGCGACAAATAAGGCCATGCAATTTTTATTTTTTTCCAATCAATTGTTTCAGGCCTCCTCTCCTCTATCATTCCACCTCTTCATTCAGCCTAGCAATCACGTAACTTGCTGGATAGCAAATAAATCGGTTATTTTGATACTGTTTTTGAAGGGATCTTGTTCCTTCTGATTTCTTATCTTACCCTTGAATGTCGTATGTTTACTATTATACGATCCTTTTCATTAAACTAAGGTTGCCTTACAAAGAGCTCAGAGCAGAAAGAAAAAAAAAAAAATCACCTGAATACCACCACCCTCAAGTTGAAGCTTGTTTGGAATCTTTGACGTTTCCCCTCCAACGTGCCTTTGGCAGTACTCAAAATCAAATGTGTGGCAATTTCATTCAGCACACCCCAGACCTTTATTCACACCCAGAACCTTCAAATGAAATTTTCTTTCGCCAAAGACTTCTGCGAGGAAAAGGAACTAGAAGAAGGGAAAAAAATGGGAGATAAAGAAAGGAGAGGGTGGGGAAAAGTGCACAGCTGGGGATGGAAAAATGTTAAAAAAAAAAAAAAAAAGGTGAGGCGGCTCAACACTTTCCCCAAGCACCCCATCCCCCTAGGTCTGCAGTCTCAGTTCCCCGCCCCGAGCGGCGCTCCCTCCTCAACCCAGGAATCGCCGCAGGCGCGGGCCCGCCCCGGCCTCCCGCACTCGGCACGGCGTTCGCGGTCTCGGGGACGGAGCCGCCAGGGTGAGACTTACGTCCGAAACGCCGCCCCACGCGCGGGTCCGGCCAGGGACAGCGGCGCGGGCCCGGTTCCGGGCTCCCGAATCGGGCGGAAGGGCGCAGGCCGCACTCCCCGCTCCCCGAGCGCCGCCCCCGCGGCCCGGCCCCGTCATCTCTCCGGGAAGCGCCCGCCAGCCCCCGACCCGGGGGTTTCCGACCGCTCCGCCCGAGGCCGAGGGGCGGGGGCCGGGCCGAGCGCCGCCGAAGGACACCCCTCCCGCCGCGCCGCCGGGCGCACGCGCAGCCGCCGCAGCCTGCCGTATTTAGTCCGCGATGGCTTCCCTCGCGCCCCACCGTCCTCCTCCCGAAGGCGGCTCCCTCCCCGCGCAGCCCGGAGCCCGTGGGACCCACCGCGAGCAGGCCCGCGAGCGGGACTATCCCTAAACTGGAACGGCAGTGGCCGGACTCGCGCGAGAGGAAAAACAGCGGCAACCGGAAAAGGCTGACGGGCCGCGAGGAGGCGAGCCAGGCCTCCGAGGAAGAGGAAGGCCGGAGCGAGCCGAGGTTTGCCGAAGGCGGCGATCCACAGCCGCGTGGGGCGGGGAGGAAGGCCGAGGGTGGGAGAGGAGGGGCGCGGCGGAAACTGCCGAGGCCTCCCGAAGGCGGCAGCGTCCGAGTTGCCCGGATGTAGTTGGTGGAGCGGCAGCGGCGGCACCAGCGGCGGTGGCGGCGGCGGCGGGAGGAGGCGGAGGAGAAGGACCAGGCAGCGGCGGCGGCGGCGGCGGCGGCGGCGGCGGGGGGAGGAGGGGAGGAGGCGGCGGAGCGGGAGGAGGAGAAGGCGGAGGCAGTCGCTCGCCGCGGGGCTGAGCCGGACGCGTCTTCTTGCCCCCCTCCCCCCGTTCGCGCTGCCGCCGTGTAGTTGGCGCCGCTGCCCCGGCCGAGAGTGAGCGTGGTGTCGGCGAAGGGAGATGGCCCGGGAGCGCCGGCGCCAGTAACGGGAGGTGCTGAGAGTCGCCGAGGGCGCGCCGGGCCCTGGTGCCGGGGCTGCCGCCCGCCCGCCGCCGCCGCCTGCGCGCCCGCCCGCCCGCCTCTCGCGGCCGCTCTCCGCCCTCCCCGACACACTCACAGGCCGGGCATTGATGGTAATGTATGCGAGGAAACAGCAGAGACTCAGTGATGGGTAAATCGTCTTTTCGTTTCGGGCCGGGCGGCGGCGGGGGCGGGGGGCGGCGGCGCGCGGGGGGGCTGCGCCTCCTTATCTGGAGCTGGCCGGGCCGCCATTTTTGTTGTTAACCCCGATCCGGATCGGCCGGGGCGGAGCGGCCGCCGCGCGAGCGGGCGCGGGAGGGGTGCGAGCGGCGGGAGCGGGGGTCGGGCGCGCCGCGGGCCGCCCGCCCTCGCCCCCCGGGGAGCTCGGGGGCGCGCCGGGGCGTGCGGGCTGGGCGCCGGTACGCTCGGGAGGTCTCCGCGGGGAGGGGCGGCGGGGGACCGGTTTTCAGCCCCCCACCCCCCGCAGTGTCTCATGTCGCCGTGTCTCTTCCTGTTTTTCAGCTGTCACGACCGGAGGGGGGACGCGCAGCCTTACCAGGTACCAGCCGAAGCCGGGGTGGAGGGATTGGAAGGGGCCGGAGGGGGAAGGGAGGGACTGCTACTCGAGCGCAGGCTTCAGAAGTCGCTACAGGCCCTTCGGTGCAACAAATCCGAAACTAGCACCGCGGGTCTCCTCAAAATTTTGTGTTTGGTTCCATCAGCGCTCCCCGACAAGGTTTAGTGTCTTATTTTGACAGGTGAGTGGAGGAAGTTCAATTAAAAAAGAAAAAAAATCATTTGCAGCCGGGAAGACCTAACTCAATTATTTGAGTGAGAAGGAATCGATGGGATGAGGTGGTAGGTGACTTCGGAGGCATATTTACTTAGTGTATTGGGAATGAAAGTTAATGTAAAGGTATTAAAATTAGGTGAAGCGTCTGGGAGAAATAGCTAAGTGATTTACAGCTCTTAAGTGGGTTGTAAACTACCGTCCATTCTTATTTTGTTTTTGATTGCCTTACAAGTAAAACCTGGTGCTTTTGTTTCTGTAAGAATTGAGATTTGAGTACTTTGATAATTCATTCTAATGCAGGTGGTTCTAGGTTCCTTTTTCTTACTGCAGCTGTTGCATGTAAAGTTTTCCAAAATTAAGTGGCCCCGGTTTTCAGGAGGGAAACTTCATAAATTGTTGGTAACTTATCAGTTGACTACGGAAGTAAATACTTTTTACATTTGATCACTTAAAGGATAAGAGATCAGGTTTCTAACGTCATAGTTTTGTTTAAAGTTCGAGTTGAAAACTCTAGGTCCCCTGATGTATGGAACATCGTCTGCTGCGTTTGGGTTTGTCAAAGATTAAACCCTATTGAGTCTGCCCCCCCCAAACATAATTACATATTGTAAAAGACTGGTATATCATGATTGTCTTAAGATACGTGTTAGAGTAAAACTAAACCATTCATTTGAGGGTGTTCCATTATGCTTAATTGGAAATATTGCTCATATATCAGTTTATTTTGGCCAGTATTTTTACACTTTAGAATTTTCCTACTCCTGCAAGAGCAGTTAAGTTAGGTCTGAAATGCTTTATTTGACTCAGATAATTGGGAAAACATGCCTTTTTTTGGTAGAAACAAACATGCTTATTTAAATGTGTGTCTGTACATATCAGTTGTAGAGCAGAAATTGATTACAGTAGTACTGAGTTTCTAGTTTTCTCTTGACTAAACTTTCAAAAAAGGATTTCATATATTCCCACAAAATTTTATGCAGAATCAATATACCACTGTGGTTCGATTTGTATTTACGAGAAAATGGAGTGGATTTTTTTCTCTCTTTTTTTTAAAATTGATATTAAGATTTGTAACAACAGTTATGGTAACTCTTAAGTGTTAGGTCTTGTCTGAATAACTTCAGGGCAGAATTCAAAATGGAAATTTTATTAATATAAGTTCATAAAACTTAATACACCAAAATTTATGCTTAAATTAGTTAAGGGAGTTCAGTTTAAAATTTCAATTTTTTTTCTCTTTTTTTGGGGGGGTGATGTTTTACAGGCACTTAAGTATTCATCGAAGAGTCACCCCAGTAGCGGTGATCACAGACATGAAAAGATGCGAGACGCAGCAGATCCTTCACCACCAAATAAAATGTTGCGGAGATCTGATAGTCCTGAAAACAAATACAGTGACAGCACAGGTCACAGTAAGGCCAAAAATGTGCATACTCACAGAG
The DNA here is from genome assembly GCA_028533085.1 of Varecia variegata. Lineage (NCBI taxonomy): Eukaryota > Metazoa > Chordata > Mammalia > Primates > Lemuridae > Varecia > Varecia variegata. The sequence goes on from CM052453.1 coordinate 18,453,900, forward strand.
TTAGAGAGAGGGATGGTGGTGAGTAGCTTTCTTGTTGGAACTTTCATATATATATCAACAGCTCTATGTAAAACAGTAGGCAGTAATATTTCCAGCTTGAAAGTGTTACTGTGTGGTTATGTCATTAAAGTATTTTGTTTCTGTCAATTTTTTGATTCATAAACAAGTTACCAAAAAAATAAGACACTGACTTGAGCATCTAAAAAGTGGACTTCAGGGTCTGATAATACTGGAATACATTTATGAATGTAATCTACCAAGTGCTTTATTAATGATGGGAGAAATGCAGGGCATTTTTCCAAGAAAGGAACTTTAACCTTTTCAAGTAAAGATCTCACTGTATTTGGTCCATTTTGAGATCTTTGTTGCTGCTTTAATGTATTTTTTAAGGAGTTCAAATCTGTTTCCTAGTTATAATGATAAATTATGAATTAAATTTAGTAGGTTTTTCAAGATGGTCCCAAATTTAAGAAGCCATTTGTGATTTAGAAAATTCGTTCTTGGTTTTTGTTGTAAACATTTTAAATTTTATTTTTCATATTTTCCTGAGTCTTACTAATGTAACTTCTATACCTTGTTCATTGCCGTATTCAACTTATTAAAAGTTAGCCTCATTTCTTTTGCACAGTGCTGACATCCTCCAGTTACCTTGCCCTCAAGCTTTTGTACTAGGAGGCTGAGAATTAAGTAAATAAAACCAACTCCCAGTAACTATATTAGGACTTAATTTTCCCCAAGTTTATCAAAATAACAGATTTCATGACTAAAGCATGCATTAAGGAACAAAGCAGTTTCAATGAGATAATTAAAACATCTATTTTTTCCTACTGTAAGAGCTTATATTGTTTGAGTAGATAACATTTGAGATAAATACACAATATTCAGTGAAAGCTTCCAAGGAAACTCAAGAGTACCTTGTAGGTTTTTGCCCCCATTGGCAAATAGCTCCTCAATACTTTGCTTACTTTTAACAAATACCCTACATCTTCTGGTCTGTCTAGTTTTTGCTTTTTGCTTCCTGGGATAGAAATCAGCTTTACTCAGTGGGATTGAATATTGAAAAACATTGACCTCTATGTTGTTACTGGGTTGAGGAAATTAATAATGGTCAGAAGATTACATTGGGATTGAATAATTTGGATGTTATTAGATGGGAGGAAAATAGTTCTCTGTCGAAAATAGTAGCTATAGCTTTGTGCTACTTATGCAGATAAACCACATTTTTGATCACAATTAACAGCAGATGTGTTTGATTATTAGTATTAGCAGTTCTTTGGTTGCAAAATTACTTAAGGTCTTAAGGTTTTGGGTTTCATGGGTAAATTTTCCATAGTGTTACATATAGCCTGAGATGATAGCATTTATCAACTACTCTTCTGTGGTGGATTTCACTTCAAATGATAGCTCTTGGAGGGCAGGTACTGGTTGTACTATAGTATGCTTTATTTATTTTGAAAATTTTGATGATTGTGACAAAATAAGATAGGATACCTCATCCCCCCATGGGTAGGCTCTCAGGTTCTTATCTTAGTGACTGTGATCCAGTCTATCCCCAAATCCAGGAAGAAATCGTTTTAGGCACTCAAGGAATCCTCTATAAATGCTTTCATCCATTTACAGTGAACCATGCCTGATCATTTGTTTTACAGGTGAGATAATCCCAAGAATATTCTGTTGCTTATTCATTCAACAAACATGGGGCATACACTGTGTGCCAACAATTATGATGCTCCTGGAAGTCAAGTTAAGATGTGATCCTGGCCTTGAAGTGTTCTTAAAGGCTTTGACTCTTGAGAGCTAGTGATGTTTTAGCTGCTTGCTTTTTCCTTTATGCCTTTTTTCTGTACTTTGGTTTTCGTTTTCTTTCCTGTGTGAAATCCAGGTACTTGTTGGCTTTTAATTTCCTTTTTATTTGTATCTTTACTGATATTTTTTCAGCTCCATTTGTGAGAAACTTGTTACTTATTTTTCTCATCTATTCATTTGCTAAGTTAGACCCCACTTTCTCATTTGCTTTCTAGCTGCTTGTCTGTCTTCCTCTGGAGCCTTTTTACTAACACTGTAAGTCCGTTCATGTATGTTCGATCTCTAATATACCTGGCTGTCATAGTCCTTTATACTATGGAGGAATAATAAGGTCATAAAATATGCTGTCTCCATTCTGGAGTTCAGAGTACATCTTTCATGTTAATTCAGTCTTTTAAAAATGTAAAATGGTGATTCTTCCCTCATTTCATACTGAGATATTTAGTCAGTTTGACTTGAGGTGTATATATTCAGTTTTTTTTTGGCTAATGATGTGTTTGAAACTAGGTTTTTAAAAATGTATATGTATGATTTTATTACAAGCATTATGAATTCCTTTAGGTTTTTATACTTAAATATGAATTCAAGTATATATAAATATTTGTATTTAAATTCAAAACCATTATCAAAAATCAAGTGCAAGTGAGTTGGATTATCTGTACTCTTCTCAGCATGTATAAGTAAACTTAATGTAACAATAGGTTATTATATTCTTGGAACTACTTGCTTAAAATTTCATATTTTTTTTTCATTTTAGGATTTTTTCAAATCTAATGACTCATTAGTAATGAGAGCCTAATGGTATGATTTGTAACTTACATCTTAAAGCAAGTTAAACAAATGTATAACTTGTAAAATGTGTTTATTTTCCTTAGGGTCAGGCTTTACTGTCATCACAGCATATTTTTTCAGTAATTACTACTTTTCTTTGTTGGCATCTGGGATTTCTTTGAAAAATGCTAGTTCAGAAGTAATGTATAAAAGGACTTTTAAGATATACTATAAAAAAGTAAGAAAGAAATTGAGGTTTCTTTTTCACTCCTAAAAATCTTAATGTTAGTTAAAATAAGACTTACTGCAGCATAGTATTTACAGTTTAAAGACAGATTTTATCCTTTAGGATTTATTAAAGGGAATTTTAATTGTCTACTGTAAATTAAGGGAGATTTTGTGAGGATATAACTTAAAAGGTTTCTTGGTGAAATAAGTTATTTTTACGTACTCTATATAATTTGTTTAAAAGTAACCAAAAGCAAAAATCTTAAGATATAATCACTAGATTTGTTTTTTATAGCTTTAGACATATTTTTAAAGGTGCAGCTGTTGTCGGCGCAAACCTCAAAAGTACAAACAATACAGTACAGGTTGAATTTGTGCTTTTATGGAATCTTAAAGGGCACAAGCCAGGCACTGTGGCTCAGGTCCATAATCCCTGCACTTTGGGAGGCTGAGGCGGGAGGATCGCCTGAGGCCAGGAGTTTGACACTGTCCTGGGTAACATAGCGAGACCCCCTTCTTTACAAAAAAAATTAAAAAATAAAAATGAGTTGGATGTGGTGGCTTGGGCCTGTAGTCCCTACTACTCAAGGAGGCTGAGGCAGGAGGATTGCTTGAGCCCAGGAGTTCAAGGTTGCAGTGAGTTGTGATCACGCCACTCCAGCCTGGGTGGACAAAAGCACTCTTGTCTGTTTAAAAAAAAAATGACAGGAGGGAAACTTGAGAGGGTTCTCTAGTTAATACTGTTTTTAAGAACTAGTTCAAATACTTTACCAGGTTATTTTAAATTTAAGAATGATCATACAAATGAGCTTAGGAATGAAGGGTTTCTTTATAGGGATTCTTTAAAGGTGCTCCGTAAAACTTCAGCTTTTTCGGCGTTGTCCCCTTTTTTTTCATCATCCTTCTTAGTATAAGAAACTTAATTATAAGATAGGTATGGAATACTTGTTAAAACGTCTTCTTGGGGGAGGTAGTTCAGCTCAGTTGAGTAATTGAATATTCCTTATTGATTCCTGCATTTGTGGGACTTTCAGTGACTTTGCAGGCTTTTTATGTAGCATTTGAACATCTGTGACTGTAACAGCGGATTTGTAACCATTGTTTCTAAACTTCATAGCTACATGGTGAAGTTTTTATCTTGTTTGTTGCTTAGCTGTACCTTTGGAGAAATTTGGAAATGTATTTTCATCTCCTAATTTTCAAACGAAGGTTATTATTCAGTAGGGATCATTTGGGGATAGTTGGTCTTTTCATAGTTTTTTATATAATTTAGTAATGTTGGAATCTTTGACATTGAACAAATAGTTGTACAATATGGCCTTATGGTTATATACACATCTTTACATTTTGAATAAAGTGAAATATGCTTTGCATTAGTAATGTTAGAAAGTACTGTAACAATTAATGCTCTCATTTGATACTCATGTTGACACTGGAAGGTAGATGGAACAGATAGTATCCCTATTTTATAGTTTTACAGATGAGGGAAAATTTACTTATGTGAAACTGAACACATAGTAATAGCTGAGTCTAGAAATTAGTTTTTTTTACTCTCGTAAATTATATATACTGTCAAGAGATGAAACATTTAGGGATATTGAAAGATTATTTGGTGGTATTTACCATTGCACCAGTTTAAAGGTGTTTTTGCTTTTATTCTCTGAATACCTTCAGCCATCTCCCTACCTTCACCCATCTCCCGTTAGTAGTTACATCTTGCCTAATTATATCATAATACCAAAGCCAAGACATACTGATACAATGTATGTGTGTAGTTCCAGGCCAAGTTGTTACATTAGTGTTTTGTTTTTATTTTTATTTATTTATTTTTTGTTTTTGTTTTTGTTTTTTTCTTTTTCTTTTTCCTCGTTTCTCTGTGTTTTGTTTTTAGAAATAAATTCTAACACGAAAGTATGCCACAAATTTAACTAGGAAGAAGTCATTTTTTAAGATAAGCCCTAATATTCAGAGACTTGTTGACAAAGAAACTTGGAAATTTTGCATAGAATCTAATATACTATTTGGATTTCAGCAATACCATTGACTGTTAAGTATTTTTCTGTCTAGTGGCAATAGAGAAATGAACTTTTTAAATTGATCAATGCTTTGTAGTAAGATAGTAAATTAGGTAGAAATATTTGTATTGGAATTCCATTGGTCAGTTTAAAAAAAACATAGGAAACATACTCCCTTTCAAGAGAAACAGGTTGAAAGAGTAGGAGTGTTAATGTTTTAACCAACTCTTTAGTATTTTCTCCTTAGTTTTAGAAAACTGCATGATCTAAGCATCTGTGCATGTAAATTGTGATATTTGAACACTTGAGTCAGGTCATTTGTCTTAGGGCTTCTCAGCGTCATATCTTAACATTTTTGGTGTTTGTAGAGAGATGGTTATTATGTATTGTTTATGATTTAATGGTATTTCATTGAAATGGTTGTCTTGATCTTTTAAAGACAGTTTTAATTGAACCATTTTCTAGTTGTGCAAAATGTGTTTAAAGTTTTGGGTGTGACATACTTAGGGGTTTTGGTCCGTAATTCACAGAAAATTTACATATTCTAGTTTGTCTCTGTTACACATTTGTTATCTTACTCTGTCGTGCAGAATGGTTTTGGGGTAGTGCATCACTTTGCTGTGATGCTGGGAAGCGTGAAGATGGCAGTGAGCTGGGGCATCTGGGAACACTGTAACTAAGCACCGGAGATAACCCATTGTTAATTTAATCATCACAAAACCACTTATTTAGGGCTTGCACATATATCCTGTAAACAGCCTCCTTTTTAGAATTTATATGACGCTTTACAGTTTTCAAAGCCCTTTTGTGGTGTTTGTCATCTGATCCCATAACAACCCTTTGAAATAGGCTGATTGGTATTATTCCTGTTGTCCTGATGAAATTATCCAATTAAAGTATCTTGCCTACTATTAATTGTTGAAACTGAAGGCACGTCTCTTTACATAAAACTTTATCTCTACCTTCAAATTATGCTCCAAGTATAACCACTTATCAATACTTAAAATACAACTTTTTTAGTCCTGGCTACCACTTTCTCTATACTTGGGTTCTTTTTTTTTTTTTTTCAGCTTATTATGGGGGTACAAAAGTTCTGGTTAGATATATTGCCCATGTCCATCCCATTCCCCCGAGTCTGAGCATCAAGTGTGTCCATTCCCCAGACAGTGCACATCGCACTCTTCTTGTAGGTAAACACCCATCCCCTCCCCCACCCCCTTCCCCCCAATCCTATTAAGTGAAGCATCCCAAGAATGGAAAAATATACTTGGGTTCTGCAAGAGCTCCCTGAATGGTGTCCCTGGTTCCTTTTTGCTTCATACAATTATTTCCCCACACAGTAGCCAGAGTAATGCCAGTGAGCTTGCATCACTCAGGCCTGCAGTTTTCCAGTGACTCCCTGGTTCTTATCAAGACCCGTAATACACCCGGTGTAAGGTGGAGTCTGGGTATTTTTTTCAGCCTCTTCTACCACTCTTCCTCCTGTTTGTGCTGCTCTGTCCATACTGGCCCTGCAGGAAGAAGTTTGTTCTCATCTCAGGTCTTCCGCACATTTGCTCCTTTCTCCATGTTGTCTGGGTGCACTGTCACTTCAGTAATGTGTCTGCTTAAATGTCAACCTCTCACAAAGGCCTTCCTGCCCTTCCTGACCACTCTGAAACAGCCATTCCCATCATCATCTTTTCCCCTGCTGTTCTTTCTTTGTACTTAACGTGACCTCATGTTATTTACTGATAGTCATTCTGCTGTAGTGTGACGTGTGCATTCCTGAAAATCACCATGCTGTGCAAAATTGCACCACGGGACTTATGGGAAAAATAGGTTTAGCACTGTACCCAAAAACATTGTACACTGACAGTGTGTCACTGTGCATTAAAAAAAGGTAAGAACCTAATAAAACACATAGCATAGTTTTATATGTATTAAATGGTAAGGACTACATTAACACCACAATAAATGACTCTTCACCTTGACAACGACCTAAACCTTGTCTTATGGAAGTGGGCATCCATTGGAAGGGTTGCAGCTCATGAATTACTGTGCCGTGGTGGCTGGAGGATTATCTGAAATTAGAAAGTTGTAGCAGCAAATGTGGATGGATCAGATTCAAAATGCACATGGTGAGCTGAGGTAGCTGGTAGATGTTTGAGGTGTATGTATCTTCTTTGTGAAGTCCTGTGCAGTTTGGTTCAGCTGGGTGCAGCTAGTGTTTCTAACAGGTGAAAATGCATATAAGTAATTAGGAAATTTGTGTTAATATTCTCTGATATCAGTAGCTTTCGAACAAATTTGCATTTTTCAAAACAAATGTTACCAGCAGAACTGACTGTTTTATTTTTTGCTTGCCTTCTGTGGAATATAAGGTCCTCCAGAACAGTTAGTGAGTTTGTTTTTATCCACTTTATATTCCTGTTGCCTTGAACAGTGCCTGACACTTGGTAGCATTTCCAGAAATGGGTAGATAAAAGAATATTCTGATTGTCATAATTTAAGGGGAATGAGATTGTAGTTTCTGGAACAGTGCTTTCTCTAACTTCAGTGTGTATACTAATTACCTGGGGATGTTGTTGAAGTGCATATTCTGATCTAGCAATTCTGAGGTGGGGCCCAAGGATCTGCCTTTTAACCAGATTCCAGGTGATGCTATACTTTTGGCTTCACCTGAGTAACAAGGTTCTACAGCAGTACTGTCCAGTCCGGTGGAACTATAATATTAGCCACAAAGGCAAACTGTGTGTGTACTTTTCTAGTACCCTTATTTTAAAAAGTAAAAATGAAGTGAAATTAATTTTAGTATATTTTTTAACATAATATATCCAAAATATTGTCGTGTCAACATGTAATTGATACTTTAAACACTGTTAATAAGGTATTTTAAATTCCTTTTTTGTACAAAGTTTTTGAATCCAGTGTGTATTTTATTTTACATTTACAGCAGATTTCAGTTTGGACTTGAGACACTTGCGTTTAATTGCCCCATGTGGTTGGTGGCTACTGAATTGGACAGTTCTGGACCATGTGATCACTCTGTTGATCTGTCTAGCTTTACACATTCCTATTTCCCTTAAGAAATTTTTTATATGCATGATTTCTGAAATACCGTATTTATGCAAAACAAGGTTAGAATTAATGTGTCCATGAGCTATATGGTGCTGCTTATACTAAAATTTTTGTTAGTACCCATTCCTTGTAGAAAAGTTAGGAAAAGCAGAGAAAGGGGAACAAATAAATGTTGCCTCAAATCCTATCATTTAAAGATTAATTTCATTGGAGACATTCTTATTTTCTAAGCTTGTATTTAGTATTTACATAGTGGATTAAATGGATATTTGGTGTTGACAATATCAATCTGAGAGAACTGACTAGGAGTACTTTTCAGTTAATTCTCAGACTAAATGAGTAAAGTCATCTTTCAGCTCCATCGGTGGTTCAGACACTTATAGCTAGGTGACCTTAAGCATGCTACTCAGTTTCTGAGTTTTTGTGTCTGCTCCGCTAGGATTGTTGTGGGGTCAAATGAAATTATGTATATGTGATGTTTCTAAAGCAGTTAGCCGACTAAGTACTTGGACTGTGACAGTAGATTACTAGACATTATTCCTCTGAATAATTAAAATTTGGTGTCAGATCAGCAGCCCTAGGTCAGATCTCAAGCTATTGCTTTCTTCCTTTAGAATTAGGAAGGAAAATGATGGACAGTTTGGCAAAAGAGCTACATGAGGGGCTGCAAGGACGTTCTAACTTGGCACTGGGCCGTACCCAAGACTTACTTTGCAGTTCAGAGATTTTTGGACTAGATGTAAGCATTAAAAAACAAAAAAGTGCACAAGTTCATTTGAGTAGTTGTTCCCAAATCTGGCTGCTTGTTAAGGATCACCTGAGAAGCTTTTAAAGCTACAGCTTCCCTGATTCCAGCCAAATTACCCTAAATCAAAGCAATAGGTGATGGAGCTTAGAAAACTGAAGTTTAAAATACTGGTTTAATTTAGATATTTCTAAAGTGCAGGTCTAGGGAGAGCACACACAGAGGATGAGGAACTCTGAACTAGATATTAAGGAAAGTGAGTTTTATCATTAGGAATATGAGCATTAGAATGGTTATTTGCCAAATCATGTATTATGTGCTTTCTTGTATTAAAGAATTTCCTTCTGTCACCTTCCTAGATTCACAGGTAGTAATAGGATATGTATATAATTACACATTAAATAACTTACCTTGTAGCGAGGACATCTAATGCCCAGCAATAGAGAATTAGCAACTGGACAGGCCAGTGAGATATATTTGGGTAGTATATGGAGCCACTGGTGTTAATTTAGGTAAAACTATCTTAGGCACGACATATCTACCCCCCTACACACAAAAAATCATCAATTTAGTGGTATACTTCATTTAGCTTTTGTCTCGGTTTGAAAAATAGCCTTCACCTAAGTCATATAGTATACGAGGCTGACTTCAGTATACTAGGTTTAGTATACTAGATTTTAGTATGCTAGGTGTTAGCAATTTTCTTTACGTTTAACCTTTGAGTTTACCCTTGTGAGTATTTACACTTTAAAAGAAATTAAGAATGTGTGTGATTGTTGTATTCAGATAGTGCTGGTCTTTGTGTTTAGTCTTTGATTGCTCCTGAATTTGTATGATGGTGTGCCAGAAGAGCATGGCCTAATGTTGGCATCTTATGAAAGACTTGAACTTGTTCTGTACTCAGAGAACTAGTCCTTTTTGGTAGCCAAAAGCCAATACCGGTAAAATATGTTATCCTGGAATATTTTGACTAGGAAGAAGGGAGGATCACGATAGAATATTTCTGCATTTAATAATAGGCTTGTGAAGAATAATTTTGTAGACTTTTCCGGCTTCATAGAAGTTTGTGCCTGTTGAACATGAAAAGATTTGTTGTAATGGGGAAGAGCTGGGCAAGTTGGAACACAGTGTGATAGGCTGCTAGAAGTACAATTTTCTGATGCCTTCAGCTTTTTCTATTGGGATTTGGGCTGGTTTCTGTTCCTGTTGCCTGTTGATTCTTTGTCATGTCAGTCTTCCAAAGCATTCATGTTTAATATGAGTTTAATAACTGACATACCTGAATCTCAATTATCATGATACACTTAGACTATAAAGAATATTAAGGATGTCAGTCACAAAGTGGTACTTTCTAAAAACTGTAGAATAATCTTCCTTTGTGTAATTATGAGTGTTCCTTTTGTATTTAACTGTTCAATGCGAGTGTTGGTGATTTTGGAAAAATGGAATAAAGTACGTGGGCCCTCCAGATCTCTCATTTAATTTGATTTGGGCTATTTTATTTATTATTTACACATGTAAATTGCCTAAACTTCTTACTTTGTTCGTATTGGATAGGTTTTGAAGCAGAGTTGATCTCTTTTTTTTTTTTTTTACAAGCCTAAATGTAATTTCAGTTGTGATTTGTCTGGTGTTTTTTTTTTTTTTTTTTGGTCAGATCTATTTAGAAGTGTGTTTTAAAATACCTAAAAGAATCAGTTTTGTAGATTACTATTATTGAGCTTTCTTTTTGCTAAATTCTAATTTTATTGGCTTTTTGGAATTAAGATTGTCCCTTGTCTCTGGATACTTTGTTAATTACTGTTAAGTATCTTTGAATGTTTGAAAATAATGTCTTGGTAGAAAGATCTCCGTCAGTAGATGAAGCTCTTTAATTATGTAATAATTGTGTAATACAAATCTTTCATGTTTTTACTTAATCTCCTGTTTTCTGAGAAGTGGGATAATTTTCCAATATAGTTGATTTCATTTCTCATTTTTAACAGCATATATTGCTTTGTGTTTTACCTTTGTGGTTGCATAAAGATTCATAAAATTTTTTTGTGCATAGTAATCTGAGATTTTGTTCACTATGAGAAATGTCTTCATTTTGTTCTCATACCTGAAGAAATGCTCTTTTGGCTAGATTACAATAGTATTTATCCTTGAATTTTTTTTTTCTTGAAGATATTTCCAAACTGATGATTCATTGTTACAGATGAGAAGTCTGATGTCAAACCTAGTTCTTGTTTATAGGTAGATAACCATTAGGATGTATAGCTCCTACTTTCCCCTACTCTTCCACCCCCAGCTTTGAGAATTTTTAGAGTTTTTTTCTTTATCCTTAGATCTAGAACTTCACCAATCTCTCTTTGTAAATGTAGGTCTTTTTTCGTTACTTCTGCTTAGTGCCTTTTAGTATGACCATAGCCCTTAGAGAGTCATTCCTTCCTCCCCACCCCCACCCTCCCCTACTACAACACTCCTCCCTCCCCTTCTCTTTTGTAATTGTTTCTGACTTTTCTCCTTTAGGAACTTCTGTTAGATGTCTTTTTGTTCTGTTCTACTTATTATCTCTTGCCTGGTAAATAGTAGGTACAGTACTTGGATACTTTTGAAGTGAAAGAGTACACTGTATTCTGGGGAGAATCCTTTGGCATGTTCCTTGAGCACACTGATATTTAAATCTGTGTTTGTTTCATCCATCTATTGAGAGTTTTATTTTGGCTGCTCTATTTTTAATTTTTTATAGCTTCTTGTAACTTTATGACTCTAATTCACTAGGAATACCCTGAGAATTTTAATTACATTTTAGTTTTTTCTATATCAAATATTTCCTGAGAAGGTCTCCTGTTTGAATTTGGTGCATCTCATCCATGTTATTTGGTTCCTCAGATGTTTTCTGTTTGTAGTTGTCTCTTTATATTTTGGAATAAGAGTCTAGGTCATCCTCTGTCCAATAATAGATTGTGTGGTTGGAAATATTTACTGTTTGAGCTGTCCATTGTGGTAGCCACAGGCCACATGCGTCTTGTGTATTTGAAATATGGCTAGTGCAACTGAGAAACTCAACTTTTAATGTTATTTAATTTTAATTTAGCTTATTGCTGTTAGGCTTCTCACTGTGGAGGTTTATTCTTTTGTAGTTGTCAATAATTTCTTGGTTATCAAGTCCACTGAAAAGCCTTTCGGTTTTTATCTTACTTGATATAATCCTTTGAAATGATTTCTCTTTAACTATGGATAGCTTTTTGCCTTTGCATGGCGTTGGCTTTCCTTTCTGTGCTTCTGTTTCGATCTCATTCTTGAGCTCTGAGTCCCTTTTGCCTGCCACTGAAAAGTTAGAGTATTTCCTGAGGTGTTCTGTTCTTGGTGCTGTTCATTTTTCAGACCCTCTCTGGGTAGAGCCATCAGTATGTGTGCTGCTGCATCTACTGTCCCTTTTTTGATTTCCACGCCCACACAATCTCTTTGCTTATTAGGCAGCCACCACCTTGATGTTCCAGCTAATCTTTGTAAATCTGTTCCCAACTTGAGTATTCCCTGCCTGATTAATGCTTGGAAAGTTGTCCTTAATTCCTTTTTGCTTTTCTCATGTGTTTTTTTGGGGGGCGGGCGGACCGCTAGACCTCATTGCCCTTTTAATTATTGCAGTATCCTATTAACAGAACTGTTACCTCATTCCTTACCCATTGCTATCTGAGTAAAAATTTTAGACTACAAATTTAAACATATTCCCTTCATTAACCCTTAAAGCCTGAATTTTACAGGTCTTCACTATGTTGTATTGACGACGTAATTGTCTGCTCTTTCTTCCTCTTATACTTATCAGGGAGTCTTCTCATCTAGTATACATAAAAGACACTGAAATGAAAAGAAAGCACTGTTACGTTCATGCCAAAAAACTAGCATCTCAGACTAGATGTTTTGCTTATAATATAGCTTGAAAATTTGAAGAGTCTGAAATATTCTGAGTCACCATTGCCAAAAATCCAGATTTTTCTTTTCTCCTTTCTCTGTAATCCAGTCATGTAAAACCACTTACCCAGTCAGTCCTAGAACACCTTTTTTATGTTGTTATCCCATCGTATGTGTTTTCACGGCCAAAACTGTTCTTTCTCCACTCCTCCACCTTTCTTTCCTTGGCAAACTTACTCCTTGAAAATCTCTGTTCTTTATTGTATGAAGACTTGAACCTGTCTCTGTTAACAGCTTTTTTATAATGATTTGTAATTAATTATGTATGTGGTTTGCGTACCACACTGTAAGCTCCTAGCAGGCAGAGATTGTTTTCATTTTATTGTCAGGGTCTGGTGCTGAGTAATGTCAAGTTAATATATCATTTGACATATTCAGAAATAGATGAGTGGCAGTAAGTAACCTTTAGAGAATTAACTGGTTTCAGTTAAAAGATTTTTTTCAGGTACATTTAAGAGTAATATTAAGAATTTACTCTTCTAGAATTCCTATAGTGTTTCGATCAAAGTTGGTTTTGTACTACTTGTGAAAGAAGCAAAAAAGTTTATTCAGATTTCCAAGGAAAGTGTATAAACTATTAGTTTATAAATTTTAGAAATGGTGTATGTAATTGTACTAATTCTAAACCATTATTTTATCCCTTAAACCATTATTTATCCCTTAAGTATCCCTGCTCATTAGCTGTTTTATTATAATCCTATAAAATATTGTATATAACTTGAATAATGAAATGACATTTAAAATTATTACAGTTAAGACTTTTTACTAATTTTTAAATATTCCTTTCCTAGATCATTGTTTCTCAAACTCTCTTAAATGCATGCGCAACTAGCAAAGGAGATTTTGTGATTTTACATTTTTTGGTATATTAGGCACATAATAGGGAGTTTTTGGGGGAGGTAGTGGTTGGTGGTCTGTTTCCAAATGTAACCGTATATTTGAATATTGAGGAAGCTTTTTCAAGTCACTTACATATATCCCTAGAAATTCTCACATGGAGTGCTCCATTTCTTTTATCCTTGGAAATCACTGCTCTAATTGTTGTGAACTAGTGATTCATTGTGTTGGAATGTTATTCCTACAATGATTATAATGTTAACTGAAAGTCATTTTGTATCAGAAAAAAAAGGAATGCAACTATTGCATGTGTATACTTTTAGCTCTTGGACTTGTGCATTTTGGCGGTAAAACTATGACTTATATAAGTAAACCCTTTGAAAGCATATAAACTATTCCAATCCAGCAATGACTTAGTTATAAAGATTCTTTGGGGTTGGATTCACATTTTGTTGAAAAGCCAAGGGCCACATAGCATATGAGTCTTGATTTCTTGTCAATCCCGTCTTTTGTTATGAAATAATAAAGCTAGCTTGCCTTCTACCTTACGAACATTTTCACTGAATTAATCATTGTTTTTAAAAGTTAAACCCATTCTCAGTAATTAAAGAATTAGCTTAAGATATTTGTGGGAATATGCTATAGGGTTTGCAATGGTTTCTCAAAGAGGAGTGATAAACGTTTTGAGAATTGGTGTCATTTTAGACTTCTTAAGGTGAATACTTTTGTGGTTTCTAGTTTTTTGTGTATATTTTAGTAATGTTTACTTTTTAAAAATCACATCACCTTTCCAATTTTTTCTGTGTGGTTTTCAAAAAGCCATCTTCTGGCTTAAAAAAACATTAATTTATATTTGTAGATTCCAAGATGGTGTACATACTATGGTTTTTCCTCTACCTGGGCTCAGAATTGATCAAAATCAGGAGAAATTCAGGCTTGTTGGTCAGAGTGGTACTTAAGTTTTGGATTGTTAGTCCTGTTTATTCTTCATGACATATTAGATATTATTAATTTTGGTGTCAATGGAGGAAGGCAAGGGAGCAACTTCTATTTTGTTTTGTGCAGTGTTATTTCAGAAGACTCTGATTGGTTGGCCTTTGGGTTTTTAATGTACATTTCCAGGCATCATGTTAAGGAACTACTACCAAATAAAATTTAAAACTTAGAAAATGTTGAATCATATAGCCAGAACTCTTTGAATACTGACTGACTGGATTCTAATGTCTATGAGAAAGTTCCTTTTTGTCTTTGGATATATGTGTCTTTTAGGATTGTATGCTGCTAGAGATTATTGTTAACTTGATAACAAGAAATAAAGTGAGGAAATAGGAAGTGGAAAGAGCACTAGGCTAGTCTTGATATCTGGATGTTGTTTTGCTGGTTATTAGCATTTTGGCCCTGGGCAAAACATATGACAGATTAGCTGCTGCTTTTTTTCTTCCTCCCTAAAGAATAGGGTTGAATTTGATTATCTCCAAGGTCTTTTCCAAATAAATGGCTTGAGAGGTATACGGGAGAACATTCTGCTTTTTCTACTTTAAATTTTGCATTCAGATATTTGCTGTGTGTCCTGACAGCCCATGGTAATTAAAGCAGTGTTCCTGCCAGAGGTATAGCGTAGTATTTATGGCTTCTTTTGTTTGTGCGGAGATTTTGGAATATTTCCCACCAATGTTCATTTAGTGTTTTTTTTCATCAGTATATACAGGAGGGTAGAACAGCAAGGTAATTATTTCTAGATTTAATAAATTTAAATTGAGAAATAAGGCTGAAGATTTTCAAAAGTTATAAGCAGAAGTCCTTTATAGTTTTTACTGTATGCACTATACAGTCTGTTTTTTTACAAGTCAGTTTTGTTCATATGAAAGTGGTTTAGTTTGTAAGCTTTTCAGTACAGCTTCCAATTTTATTAAGTTTTAAGTTGCCCACTAAATAGAGTATTCATTTTCAGTTTTAAGTCAGGAAATGCTCAATTTTCACTCTTGAAATATTGGATATTAAACCTTTTAAACTAATCCATTGGCCAAATAAAATTTCTATTTCTGGTGGGTTTACTTTAAAAAAATGAGAAAAGCTAATTTCATATTCCAGAAATTCTTTTATGTCCTTTGTGTTTAAATGTATGACTGTTTATGGTTAATACTTACTAGATAACATACTTAGGGTATTGTACCACAAAAGTATTATACAATTTTATAGTGCCCTTTAAAATTGAGAAAAGAGTCGTTACTGTTTTAAGTTTTATAAGTTTTAAGTATGAAGTTTGTTTTTGTGTTTAAAGTGTATAAGTAGAGTGTGAATATTCATACATTTGGCCCTCTGTGTCCATAGATTCTTCATCGTGGTTTCACCAACCAGAGATTGAAAATACTCAGGAAAAAATATGGATGGTTGTGTCTATGATGAACATGTACAGACTTTTTTTTCCTTGTCATTGTTCCTTAAATAATACAGTGTAACAACTATTTGCATAGCACTTACACTGTATTTGGTATTATAAGTGATCTAGAGATGATTTAAAGAATAAGATGGGTGTAGGTTTTATGCAAATGCTACATAATTTTATATAAGGGAATTGAGCATCTGTGGATTTTGGTTTTTGTGGGGGGTCCTGGAACCAGTCCCTTACAGATAGCAAGGGAGGACCATACCTAAATTTGATGATTTATTTTATTTTTGGTGACAGTGGATTTTTAAAAATGCAGATACCTAGAATGAGTAAATATTTGTAAAATGAGTTGAATGCTTCTGTAGCTGTGGAATGGAAGGAGTACTGAGGTTTGAATCTTAATGGTTATATGAACTTAAGTTCTTTTTCTATCTTGATTTCCTTTGCTTAGCTTAGCTCTTTTTTTTTTTTCTTTTTTTTTACTTTACTGTGACAGCAAATTAGCTTAGCTCTTGAGTCTATTAATGTCATTACCTCCCTTATCCCCGGTATTCACAAATAGCTTATGAATTTGTTCACTTTTTCTAGCAGGACCATGATTCTCTGTGGCCTGAATTAAGGAATAGCATGCTGTCCCTCCCCTCTCCCAGTTCATCCTCCACACTGTAGCTAGAATTACCTTTTAAGAAAAGCACATTTGCTCATTCTTTATGTAAAAATCTTTCTGTGTTTTCCTATTTCCCATGAGATAGACATTTCAGTGAACAGCTGGCAATATCTACTTTTCCAGCCCTCCTATGTGGTTCAGTTCTTTGAGGATGGTAAGAGTTCTATCATGAGTACCTCACACGTACTGTTTTCTTCTAGAATACTGTTTCTCCTCCAGCCCCTTTTGCCTAGTCCTTCCTGTTTTTCAGGCTTCCATTTAAAAGCTACTCCCCAACTCCTAGCTTAGGTTAGTAAGCACATCCGTTATCACATGTAACAGTTCATGTATGGTGATTGTATTATATGTCTAAAACTGAGCTGCTTGTTTTTTCCTCCCAAATCTGCTTTTCTCAGTCTTGTACATTTTGTTAAATAGAAACTACAGCCTCCCTATTGCCAGGCCAAGAATCTTGAGCCTTCTTCCTGACCGGTTTTTCTGCTTTCCTATGTTCCAGCTCTTTATTCTGTTCTTTATGCAGCAATCAGATCAAGTTACTTCTCTTGAAAAGCCTCTCAGATGTCCTCACAGTGTGCCTTAGTTACCGCCCCCAACCTCTCTGACTTCACATCTCTGGGTTCTACTCTTCACTTACTGAGGTTTAGCCACACTGGCTTTGTAGTTCCCTTAGCATTTATTAAAGGAAAAGTTATTCAACAATATTTGTTAAAACATATTAAGGAAGAATTTATCCAGAACCATCATGTTACAGGTATAAGGAACATTGCACTGGGGTTTTGTAGTAGGGGAGAGAGGTCGGGCTTTATAGCCAAGGAGCAGTGTGTGGGGCTCAGTGGATGGAAAATTAAGAGGAGACATCAGGGGTAATGGTGATTCTGGCTAAACAGACTGCTGTGGTTTGAATGTGTCTCCCGAATTTCATGTGTTGGAAACTTAATAGCCAAATTCTTATGTTGATACTTGGAGGTGAGGCCTTTGGGAGGTAATTACGATGAGATAAGGTTATCTAGGTGGGGGCCTCCATGATGGGACTGGTGGTTTTATAAGAAGAGGAGGAAAGACCTGAACTGGCACACTCTTGCCCTCTTGCCGAGTGTTGACCAGTGTCATGCTCTTAGACTTCCCAGCTTCTAGAACCATGAGCAAAATTGTGGCACTCAGTTATAGCAACAGAAAACCAGATCCACATCACCCGGGGGATGGTGCGAGGATGAAAAACTTGATCATCTCTCAGGGATGGGAGAGTTCTTGCTAACCTGATGTAGTAGGGTTCTTAGCTAAAGCTAGACTTCAAAAAGAAGTGCACAGATAGGCCTTGCAGAAGATTCAGAAGGCGGACTAATGTTTGGCCAAGCAAAGAAATCTTTGTCGCTCATAGTCTGTCTTTACCATTACCTTCTTACCAGCTATCCCAGATGTCTTCTGTTACTTAGGTATTTTGAAAATGGTGTGTAATTAAGTATAATTACTAGAGAGCAATAACACTGGATTTTTTAAAATAGAATAATCAGAAGGATGACAGTGACATCTGTAGTACTCTGGTTTGTATCCAGGGCAGGAACAGATTTTTCAAATGCTTGGTTTCTCATGAATCTTTTTTTCAGCAGAGGACTTAGTTATCTAATCTTAAAGACTATATCCAACACATCTATTTAGGATCTATGGAAGTTTTTAGTTTTGATAAAAAGTGAATATATACTATGAAATAATACATGTATGATATGATAACAAGTCTTGATGATTTTTCAGTGCTTTTCAGAACATACCTTTAGTATATTTCAGAGAACCATACTGGCTGCTTTTGCATGGTGGAAATATTGTACCATTGTTTTTCAAAGTTTGGTTCGTGATCCCCTTGTTCTAGAATCACTTGTATTTAAAAATGCCTCTCAATCCCAGTCAAGACCAAATGAATGAGAACCTCTGGGTGATGAGACCTGGATGTCTGCACATTTATCATGCTCCCAAAAGTTGCGTTGCTGATGCGCATGGAAATTTGCCAAATACTTCTTGGTGCTGTTATATGGCTAATGAGTTATTAATATAATGGGATTGAGGAACTAAGAATCAAATCCCATGGTATGATTTGTGGCAGGAAGTCTGAGATAGACTTTAAGTTAAAACCCTAAAAATATGTTTCATTTAAATATATTTAACAACTTTAAAAACCATAATTTAAAGCTTTGGTGATAAGGCAACGTGGGCCCTTAAAGTCTGGAGAAGTATCTTTCATATTTTCTAGAAGCAAGTATTACATGTTCTGGGATTTAATAAGGTCCAGTTGGCTGTTGCCAGTACTCATGTGCCATGTAATTTTTTTTTTTTGAATTTTAGCATCTGTTGAATTTATTCAGCATAACCACAGAGGCATTGTCTTCATGCTGTCACACATAGACACAAACACAGATACCGTACAATATCTGTATTTAGACCAAGTGCATTCCTTCTGAGGCTCATATGTCTTCATATGCCACAGCCCATCATTTAAATAATGGATATTTTCAATGCCAATTCCTTTGTTGACTTTCTCAATATCTTCTGCAGACATCTTCATTACTCCAACACATAGAGCATGCTGTTTTCCTTCTGCCATGATAGCAACAATGGTATCTACTGCAGCAGGGTAAAGCTTAGCTCCAGGAGAAGTTAAGCCTGGACACATGGTATTTGCTCCACTGAGTACAAATTTGATGGCTCCTTTATCAACCTGCTGGTGTGGCAGGATAAAAGGATATTTGTGAAGTAACCTTAGGGTTGGATTAAAAGGCCCCTCTCTTTGTCTAAAAAATAGTAATTCTCCATTTACTGTAAGGATTTCTATATGTTCATGGCATCAGACTATTTTGACAGGATCTTTCTTAGGCATGATTTGATTAAGCCATGGTTCAATACCCGGAAATTGCTCTATTAATTGGTTCTTAATACCCTTAATAACTGAGGTTTTCAACTGGATGCAGTTGGACACATTTTCTTTTTCATCAAATTTCTTGAACATGATCCAAGGTGAAGGGTGCGACGATAGGGAAGGGCCCGGAATGGGAAAGAAATTGAATTAGCAAGGATCCGGCAGATCCCCTTACACGAGGAACCCCAGCACTGACAGTCGGAGCTCTGCCTTGTAATTCTTAATGAAATTTTCCCTTGGGAGTTACAGTAGAGAACCATGGGAATACCTTTCATTCAAAACACAGAAACATAAGATATTGTAAATATATCCCTGCTTCCTAGGGGAATACCTCTTTATAGTTCCTTGGTTGGATTACAGATTTTTAGAGGTTTGTCACAATAATTGTCAACTGTTTTACATTAGTGCTCAGTTTTTAGCCTGTATGAAAATGGGCTATTTTGGGTTAAGGAATGCTGTGTTTTTTCTGCTAGGATTCTTTTTGTTAAATGAAAACTTTGCCCTGGCGGAGATTGTTCTTAACATTTGCTACTGGTCTTTGCATACTGATTTATATGAAAAATCAAGACTTTTTTTGGCTGGAAACTTTAGTTTTATTAGAATAATTACTGATTTTTTTCCACCTTGTTTCACAAGGTTTAAGGTTTATGATAGCTGTAGTTTCTTATTTTGAAATATTTAATTGACAAAGCTTCAGTATATTTGAAGTATACAATGTGATGATTTGATATACATATATAATGATTACCACAATTAACACATTCATTACCACCCATGCTCTACATCCCAAGACTTTTTCATCTTATAACTGAAAGTTTGTATCCTTTGACCAACATTCTCCCATGTCTGACCGTTCCCCTCCCCCCCAAGTCCCTGGCAACCACCATTCTACTCTCTACTGTGTGAGTTTGACTCTTTTAGGTTCCACGCATAAGTAAGATCAGACTGTGCAGGCATACATGGGGTTTGGTTCCAGACCACTGTAATAGAGAGCATATTGCAATAAATATGGTTACACAAATTTTTTGGTTTCCCAGTGTGTATAAAACTTACGCCTTCGCTATACTGTAGTCTATTAAGTATGCAATAGCATCATGGCTAAAAAAGCAATATGTGTACCTTAATCTAAATACTTTAATGCTCAATTATCCGAACTGTCAATGAGTTATCTTTTTGCTGGTGGAGGGTCTTGCCTCAGTGTTGATGGCTATGACTGTTCAGTGTGGTGGTAACTGAATGTTGGAGTGGCCGGAGCAATTTTTTGAAATAAAGTGATAATGAAGTTGGCCACATTGATTGGCTCTTCCTTTCATGAAAGATTTCTCTGTAGCAGGCAGTACTGTTTGACAGCATCTTACTCCTCAGTAGAACTTTAAAATTGAAGGCAGTCCTCTCAAACCCTACTGCTGCTTCATTAACTAAGTTTATGTAATATTCTAAATCCTTTATTGTCATTTAAACAATGTTCATAGCATCTTTACCAAGAGTAGATTCTATCTTAAGAAACCGCTTTCTTTGCTCATCCATGAGAAGCAACTCCTCATCCATTCATGGTCTCTCATGAGATTGTAGCATTTCAGTCACAATTTTAGGCACCACGTCTAGTTCTCTTGCTGTTTGTACAACATCTGCAGGTACTTCTCCACTTCTTCCAAATTCTCCATTGGAGGAATCACCGCCTATGACAGCTATAGCCTTACTAAATGCATTTCTTAAATAATAAGACTTGAAAATTGAGATGACTCCTTGATCCATGGGATGGAGAAAGGGATCTTGTGTTAGCAAGTATGAAAACATTAACCTCCTGTACATCTCCATCAGAGCTGTTGAGTGACCCAGGTGGATTGTCAGTGAACGGTGATAATGTGAAAGCAATCTTAATTCTGAGCAGTAGATCTTAACACTGGGTTTAAATACTCAGTAAACCATGCCATAAACAGATGTGCTGTCGTCCAGGCTTTGTTGTTCCATTTATAGAGCAGAGGCAGAACAGAGTTTGCATAATTCTTAAGGGCCTTAGGATTTTTGTCATGGTAAATGAGCATTGACTTCACCTTAAAGTCACCAGCTGCATTAGCCCCTAACAAGAGAGTCAGTCTGGCATTGACTTCTTTTAGCCATGAAAGTCCTGGATAGCATTAGTTCCAATTGAAAACTGTTTTTTCTACATTGAAAATCTTTTGTTTAGTGTAGCCACCTTTATTAGTCATCTTAGCTAGATCTTCTCGGTAACTTGGCTGCAGCTTCTATGTCAGCATTTGCTGCTTCATCTTGCACTTTTATCTTATGGAGACAGCTTTTTTCCTTAAACTTCATGAACCAACTTATGCGAGTTTCCAACTTTTCTGCCATTTCCTCACCTCTCTGTCTTCACAGAATTGAGGAGACTTAGGGCCTTGTTCTGGATTAGGCTTTGGCTTAAGGGAATGTTGTAGATGATTTGACCTTCTGTCTAGACCACTCAAACATTCTCCATATCAGCAGTAAGGTTGTTTTCGCTTTTTTACCATTCGTTTGTTCACAGGAGTAGCACTTTTAATTTTGTTCAAGAAATTTTCGTTTGCATTTACAACTTGGCTAACTGGCACCAGAGTCTTGGCTTTTGGCCTGTCTCAGCTTTTTACATGCCTTCTTCATTAAGCTTACTTATTTCTAGCTTTTGCTTTAAAATGAGAGACATGCAACTGTTCCTTTTACTATAACATTTAGAACCCTTGTAAGGTTAATAATTGGCCAAATTTCAATATTACTGTCTTAGGAGAGAGACGGGTATAGTGGGTGGAGCCATCAGAACACACACAACATTTCTTTGATTAAGTTTGCCGTCTCATATGGGCATAGTTTATGGTGCCCCAAAACAATTAGAATAGTAACATCAAAAGTCACTCATCACAGATTACCATAACAGATACAATAATAATGAAAAGGTTTGAAATATTGAGAGAATTACCAAATGTGACACAGACACAAAGTTGGAAAAATGGCACCAATAGAGTTGCTGGATACAGGGTTGCCACAAACCTTTAATATGTTTAAAAAAAATGGTATCTGTGAAGTGCACTAAAGCAAAATAATAAAATGAGGTATGCCTATGTTTTTTTGTGTCTGCCTTATTTCACTTGGTTCTTCCATGTTGTTGCAAACAGCAAGATCTCTCTCTCCCTCTCTCTCTTTTTTTTTTTTTTTTTTTTTTTGAGACAGTCTTGCTCTGTCGCCTGGGCTAAAGTGCTGTGGCGTCAGCCTATCCAACAGCAACCTCAAACTCCTGGTCTCAGGTGATCTTCCTGCCTCAGCCTCCCAAGGATTTGGGACTCTGGGCCTCCCACCACACCTGGCTACTTTTTTTTTTGTTTCTATTTTCAGTTGCTTGGCTAATTTTTTCTATTTTTAGCAGAGACAGGGTCTCGCTCTTGCTGAGACTGGTTTCAAACTCCTGGCTTCAAGTGATCTTTCCACATTGGCCTCCCAAAGTGCTAGTATTATAGGTGTGAGCTACTGTGCCCAGACTCTTGTCTATTTTTTATATTAACCCCTTTTCAGGTATATGGTTTGCAAATAATTGCTCCCATTTTATAGATTGACATTTCATTTTGTTGATTGCTTCTTTTGCTGTACAGAAGCTTTTTAGTTTGATATCATCACACTTATTTTTGCTTTTGTTACCTGTGTTATTGGTGTCATATCCAAAAAATTATTACCAAGACCCGATGTCAAGGAGCTTTTCCCCTATGTTTTCTTCTGTAAGTTTTTATCATTTCAGACTTGACATTTAAGTCCTTAATCCATTTTAAGTTAACTTTTGCATATGGTGTAAAACAAGGGTTTGGTTTTTTAATTCTGCATGTGGATAGTTTTCCTAGCACCATTTATTGAAGAGACTTTTCATTCCCCATTGTGTATTCTTGGCATCTCATCAAAGATTAGTTGGCCATATATGCTTGATTTTATTTCTGGGTGCTCTTTTCTGTTCCGTTGTTCTGTGTATCTGTTTTTATGCCAGTGCCATACTTGTTAATTACTGTAGATTTGTAATATAATTTTAAATAGGGAGTGTGATACTTCCAGCTTTGTTGTTCTTTCTCAACATTGCTTTGGCTGTTTGTTGTTTTAGGATTGTTTCTTCTATTTTTATGAAAAATATCATTGAAATTTTGATTGGGATAAGTCAAGATTATTTAAGTTGAAATGGTCTTTTTCTAATAAAAAAAATAGGTGGTTATACCTTGACTCAGGTTATATGCCAGGTTTTTAGAAATAAACTTGAGCACGTCATATAATTGACTAATAAACTATGTTAGGTATAATTCAGTGTATTTTAATGCCAATAAAAATTACACATTGAGGCCATGTGATAACAGTGTTATAAAACTGTTACTACTGTACAATGTCGTCTTTAGCTATATACAGGATATGAAATTTTCTTAACCAAAATCAGAAAGTAAAAGAACAGCTTTAAAATGGTCGAGGAATTTGGAAAAATTTCTTTCTTAGATTTTAAACAGATGTTAAGGTACATTTCAGGTCACTTAAATCACTTTCTGAGAAACTCTTAGTGGGTAATCTTTTGGCCTGCCTCTTTTCTTCATGAAATATCTGTAAGCAGGTTAAGTCTTTAGAGATAAAACTTTATGTGTGAAATTATTTTTCCTGCTGCCCCTTTACTTTGTTCTCTAATGTTAATGTTAAAAGATAAACTGTGGCACGTTGATTTATTTGGGCAAATGGTGATTTATGACCCAACCACAAGCAGTTTGGGGGCACCGCTTGAGGTAGTTGAAGTGAAAGCTTTTATCCAGTGAGTGCAGAACCAGAACAGAAGAATTTATTTGATTTGTCAAAGTTTGAGCAGTTGTCTTACTTGGATTATTCTGGTGGGAAGTTCAAGACGGTATAACTAATAACCATTTGGCAACCTGTCACTGGCTGAGCTTAAGTTTCATTTTCATTATGAAAGGGTAAATTTTTAAGCTGTCTAATTCTAATGGCCTCTGATTTAATTATTTTAACAGTTATGTGTAACAATCCATAAAAAACAGTTTTATGTAAGCAGACAATTCTATGTTGAGAATTTTCAGTTTTTCACCTTGTTCCTCATTATTGCAGTTCATTGTGTCAGAGACTAAAATCATTGATATTTACTTCCATGAAAGGAAGTAAAATAATCGTGAGTTTGTGTCAGAATGAATCAGTAGAATCTGGTGCGCTTAAGAAATTCAAGGAATCTGAAGGTGGGCTGTCCTGGAATACAAATGCACTGCAAAGAGTGGAACGTAATTTTTGTACATGGTAGACTTTTTAGTTGATGTAATTGGTAGGCATCTAGAAGCCAAGTGCTGGTTTTTAGGTACTATTGAAAAGTTGGAACATTTCCGAAAATCCTACACTGACGAGTGTGTGGTAGTACATTTGGTGCAAATCAACCCAGCTGAGTTTGTTAATACAACAAATTAAATGTGTATGATAAAATGTTAGGGGAACATAGTACTTTCTGAGAGATACTGATGAAGCACACATAAAATATGTTGAGCAGCCTACTGTGGGTATTGTAGGCAAGAAGACAGTTAAATCTCTGTCCTCAAGAAACTTGGTATTTAAAAAAGGAAATGTGATGTTCTTTTGGGAGAGACAGACTAATAAACTATTAATATGTGAGGTGGAGATAAGTGGTGCCTTGTAGAAAAATCAAGTAAGGGAATAGGGTATGCCTGGGGAATAGGAATTGCCATTCTGTATGGAAATGAGGAAGCTGGGCGTGTGGATGTGGGAGAGAGCAGGTGTGTTCTGGGCAGAGAACGGTAAATGTCAAGGTTTTCTGGTGAGAGTTTGTGATTGAACAAGAAGATAGCCACCAGTGTTTTTAGAGTAGGGAAGTAATTAGAAGATGAGCTCAGTGAGGTAACAAGGGCCAGTTCATGTAGGGCCTTGTAGGCTTTTGAAAGGATTTAGGTTTTTCCTTTGTGTAGGATCTTTGGAGGTCAATGAGTGACTTAATCTACTTGAATAAAAGGAACAGAGAAGCTGGGAAATCACTTAGGCGATTATTGATTTGATTATTATAAGTCACTTTATCATAAGTCAAAAGTGAGAGGTGACTTGGATTAGGGTGATAGCAATAGAAGTGGTGTAATACTGGATATATTTTGAAAGAATCAGCTGATAAACGAAGTTGAGAATGAAGATTTTTCAGCCTAAGCAGTTGTAAGTTGGAATTGTCATTTATTGAAATAAAGAAGATTGTATAGAACAAAATCTTTCCCGTGTGAGAAGAATCAGGAGTTTTGCTTTTTGGGTTGTCTTACATCTGAGATTCTGATTTAGGCACCTAATGGAGATACTGAGTAAGCAAATGAATAGGTCTGGAGTTGAAGGCAGAGATTTGGGCTGAAGTCATCAGCATGTAGATAGAGTTTAAAACCATGAGATTGGATTCCACCCAGACTCTGTAGAAACTGAGTTAGGACTCCAGCCCTGCAGACTTTCTGTAAAGACCAGCCATAAGGCCTCTTGTAAATACAGCAGGAAGTTTGCCCACCCCTGCTATAGATGGAGAACGGAAGGAGTGGGCTGAGGGTTGATCCCTGTATTATTATGATGTTTAGAAATCAGGGATATAAGAAGAGACTAGCAAAGGAGACTGAGAAGGAGTGGGGCCAGTGCAGTAGGAAAAGAACCTAGAGAGCATGTCTATTAGAAGCTAAATAAAGTGTTTCAAGAATATGTGAGTGATCACTCTGTCCAGGTCTGCCGGTGGGTTGGATAATGTGAGAACTGAGAATTGGCAACCCCAAGGGCATTGACCTTGATGACAGCACCAATGGTGGTGGACTTGGGATAGGGTTTAAGAGGGTAAGAGGCAAAGACAATGAATATAGCACACTCTCTTTATAGGAGTTTTGCTGTAAAAGAATAGAGAATAAGGCTGTGGCTCAAGTAGCATGGGGATTAAAGGAAAGTATTCGTTTTCTTTTTTCATTTTTGTTTTAAAGATCAGAGCTACTGCAGCATATTGGTATGCTAATGGAACTTATCCATTAGGAGATAAAAATAGTGGGGTCAGTTGCTGGAGTATTGTTGAGATTTAGTCTACAGATTTAAAGGGTTGCCCTTAGATTGGAGCATTGGTAAGAAGGCAGCTTATTACTATTGTAGTGTATATACTGTTGCTTATTTGCTGTTTGCTTAATTACAGCTGGAGAGATGGCCGTAGCACCATTTTTTAACTTAAACGTGGGAAGGTTTATTTGAAGCTGTAGTTGCTAAGCGCATGTCTCCTCTCAAACTGCAGCCTTTGGTGCCACTGGTGTTCTGCAGAAGTACCTTGTGGGCCACTGTTAGGAGCAGGGGAAGAGAGACCAGTTCCACTTCTATGTGTTTTATATCCTGGGTGAGATTTTGTTTTGGGATTTTTTTTTTAATGGTTTTCAAAACCACTTTTCAAAATATTTCAACTTGTATTCTTTTAATATGAAATGATAGAAGTCAAAGTTACAAGACAATAATACAAGGTGATGATCTGCTCTAGTGCTCCAGAACTGTATACTCCCTACCCAGTTTAAGATATAACACATTAAAATAAAGGGAACTCCTTGTGTACTACTCTTTCTTAATCACACTACCCTTTGACCCTTTCCTAATTTGGGGGTTTGTCATTGCCATGAATTTGACTTTTTTGTTTTATTTTTATTTTGGGTTTATTGAAATGCATTTTTGTAGATTTTCCTTTGACAAAAATTTAACCCAAAATGAAAAGTTAACATTTAAATGATGTTCTTTAGAAAAAGGTGATTTAAAACAGTTTACATTAGGAAGTGTTTGTATTTTAATGGTATTTTCATGGGCGTGGGGACAAGGATCATGGAACTTTTAAATTTTTTCACTAGGTGGGATGGTGGGGGATAGGTTGTATGTTATTGTAGGTTCCTCTTCTACACCTACAGAGTCTTTGGGAGGGAAGGGTAAAGATGAGGGGGCAGGGGACAGAGAGACAGGAACCAATTATACGTGATAAGCTGCAGGCAATTGAGGTGAGTTCTTTTTTCTAATAGATTTTCTAAGTGTTTTTCCTGGTTCCTTGTTTGACATTATTTGATAATTTGATTCAAATTTTGATTTCCTTAATACAGATAGATCAACAAATGATAAGACCTTTTATAGCATGATTTTTGGTCTGGTACATGTTGTCTTTGCACATAGAAGATACTGAATAATATGGTTTTAATGAGTAAATAATGTTAATATTGTTTTTGAATTTGAATATACTTTAAAAACATTTGGGAGATAAAGGTAGAAAAAAATGACTAAGACATTTCGTTCTATGCCTTATTTGAAGAGGTTCAACTAATTACATTTTGGCTATCTTATAATCGAATGTCAGATGTTATATAAATAGTAGTGTATTAATGGCAGTATGATACAATGAAAATAACAAAAGTTAGTATTAGGGCAAATACTCTAACCTGTGTTATGTATTCCAGTTACTATAACTCTGTGGCCTGGGGCTTTTTGAGACAGAGTTTCACTGTCGCCCAGACTGTAGTGCAGTGTTGTAATTATAGCTCACTGCAACCTTGAACTACTGTGCTCAGGCAGTCCTCCTGAGTATCTGGGACTACAGGCATGCACCACCATACCCAGCTGGTTTTATAAAAATTTATAAAACTTTTGTTGCCTGGGTTGGTCTTGAACTCTGCTGGCCTCAACCAGTCCTCCTACCTTGGCCTCCCAGAGTGCTGGGATTATTGGCATGAGCCACTACGCCCAGCCTCCTTTTTAAAAAATGTCCTGTTTTTTGAACGTTGAAAACATATTTTTACTACTTTCCTCAAGGAATTCTTTGAAGAGTAAATGAAACAATGTGTCTAAAATCTGTAACAATTACTAGCATGAACAATTTGATGAAAAAGTTTTATTTCCTTTTTTTTGCTTTGTAATACTATGAGTAAAAAATCTGTTTGGACTTCGGCACAAAGTCTGCTGTCTGCTACCTAATAATTTGCTTTTTAAAAAAAAATTTGTTAAAATTTAACTTTTACAATCCTATGCTTAATATGTACCAATCAGATAAATTTGGGAATTTTACAGTATGTCTTGACCTGAAGTTTTTAGTTTTTTTGGTTCTTCAGCATTTCTCAAATTTATGGCAATTTAACCATAGCAACAGGAGACTCAGTATATTTTTTAAAGAGAATTACAGTAAAACATTTGAATAGAGATTTGTTTTCCGAAATGGCATCAAATCCAGAAGTAAAAGAAACATTGGTGAACATGAACAATGGGAAAAGAAAATGTCCTTTCAAGTTCATTGACGTGAGTGGCTGATAACAGGATTGTAGCTGGAAGGCAGGATGATATTTTTGAAGGAAATTTTGATACTGACTGAAGTTATGGAGAATATGGAGTTGGCAGTAAGAAGACTGAGAGAAGAACCAAGGCGCTTAGATGAGTTAGTAGGAATGATTAAACATACATCAGTGGAGATTAAGGAATGTTAGTGGGGGTAATGAGAAGCAGTGGCGAAAGAGCACGTCCAGCAAGAATTCTCTGTATGATTAGGGGCAATGAGAGAACAAAACCATGGCACCTGTACTTGTTAAAAGGCCTGAGAGCAGAGGTGACAGTCACACTTGGGTTTAGATCTTAGCTGTTTGTTTTTAGCGAGTTAACTTTAAAAAAAAAACCTTATTTGAGATAATTATAGACTTACCTGCAATTGTAAAAAATAATGGAGAGAGATCAGGTGTACCCTTTATCCAGTTTGCCACAATAGTAACATCTTGCCTAACTATAACACACTGTCACAACCTCAAAATTGACATCGATATAGTCCACTGACCCTGTTCAGATTTCAGCAGTTTTACATGCACTCTGTGTGTCTTTAGTTCCATGCAGTTTTATTGGACAATTAGATTAATGTGGCCACTGCTCCAGTCAGAGCAGATTCATCACGAGTCCTTTATGATACGCTTCTATAGCACAACCATGTTCCTCCCCTCGCCCTTCCCAAACCCCCAGCAACCACTAATCTGTTCTCAATCTCTATAATTTTGTCATTTCAAGGATGTTACATATAAGTGGAATCACATAGTATTACTATTTTGAGGTTGGCTTTTTTCATTCAACATAATTCTCTTGAGAAGCATTCAGGTTGTGTGTTCCTGTTTTATTGCTGAGTAGTATTCCATGGTATGGATATACCATAATTTGTTTAACCATACACCATTGGAGGAAATGTAAATTGTTTTTCTGGTTTTTGGTTGTTAGCAATGTAGCTGTTATGACATTCATGTGCAGATTCTTGTGTAAACGTAATTTTTCTTATATCTGTGATAAATTCCTAACAGTGCAATTGCTAGATCTTATGGTAAGTTAGCTGCTTAGCGTTTTAATGACAGTTACAAGCGGGGGAAAATCTTCACTTACTGTGGCCAATTGTCAGACCATATTATTATAAATTGTTACTGTTGCCAGAATTGTGTCTTTATCTTTCTCCTTTCATATTCGTTAGGCATTATTCACATCCCTGAATTTTTTTAAGGAAAGGAGTTTACTTATAAGGAGGCTAATTAAAAGTTTTAATATTTGTATCTAATGTGGAGTGATAATAAATGTACCACATTTGCTTTTCATTTTGCTTATAAAATATAAACAACTCTTCCTGGGTAACCTGTACTTTAATATTTGGTCAATTCATACTGCAGAACAAATATACTATTCCATATTTTTAAGGTAATATATTTTTAACCTATGAAAATCTTGAACTATATTATTTTCAGAGGTATAGTTTGCTGCCACTTTGTATTTTTAAGACATTTAAAAATTATTAAGGAGTGTTCAAAAAGTAGTGCACAATCTAGAATCTGACATTTATAGCAAAGTTTCATACCTACGTATACTGCCATTTAAAGAAAAAAAAACATACATTACTGGATGTTATTTAATCTGTCTTTGACGATTTAGGAGACTTAAAGAAGTTGTAGTATATGTTGTAGCTGTAGTAGACTTGTAGTTCCTAAACCTGGCTGGCTTTCAGAATCACCTGGGAAGTTAATCCTTTTAAAAATCTTTAAAAATAAAGATTATTAAAAGTGGTGTTATGGGACTAGTAATCTTAATGTTTAAAAAGCACCTCAGTTTCTTTTGATACATGGTTAAGTTTGGAAAATTAAACAAAGCTCCAGGGAAGAATAATTTTTGTTATTCTGTTGGTGTCTTACCAGCTTTGGCATACAGTAAATTTTCAATAAATTAAATATTTGTTAAGTGAGTGCTGTAGGTGCACATGTGTGTGCATGGTACATCCCTGTGCATGCTGGGGGTGGGGTGGGGCAGATGTTGGTGGCAGCTTTTATAAAATAAAATACAACAAAGGGAAAGCTTAAAGAATATATTTTGAGTAAATTCACATATACTATATTATGTAAGTCATTTGGCACAAAACAAAGTAACAAAAAGCACGTGGTCATCATAGAGTGGCTGTTGATCCCAGATAGTAAGCACATGAGTTTAGTTGGATTCATTGTACACTGCTAGTCCTCAAAGTATAGCTACTCCTTTTGCAAAGTTGTTGTTTTGATTTTTCTTAGGATTGTCAGTGTTCTATAATTCCCTCTCCCTCTAGTTTTGAATGCTTTGATTTTTGAATTCTTAAATATCTGAGAATGTCTTCCTATTGCTTTTACTGATGAATGACATCCTGGATTGAAAAATAATTCTCTTTGTCACGTCCATCTTCTCTTAGCACAGATACTACTTCTTTGTCTTCTGACATTTAGTGTTACTGTAGAAAAGTCTGAAGTCAACCTGGTTTTGTTGTTTAAGTGACTTGCTTCTGCTTGGCTGCTTTTAGAATTCTTTCTTTATGAGTAAAATTCTGCAACTTCATCAGGATATGAGGATATGTGTCAAGTTTTTATTGGTTCTTTATTACTTTTTCCTGGTACATGGTAGCCCCTTTCAATCTGCAAATCGAGATTTTCCTTTACTATCCCCTTGAGTGTCCTCCCTGTTTTTTCATTTTCAGGACTTCCAGTTTTCCATGTGTTGGCTTTATCATTCATGTCTGGCTTTCATCTTGAGTAAAATCATTCTGTTGGGGGAGGAGGGGTGTGCCCAGTATGATTAGATTCTCTTTGATTCTGCTTCTTGTTCTCCTGGACACTATTTTAATTGTACCCTAAAAATCTGGTGGTCTGTAATCAGTCCAGATCAGGGACAGAGGTGTGAAAGACATATATTTGGAGGAGAGCAATAAAGTTGGAGGTTATCTTTTCTCTGAACTTTCACTGTATTTGATGAATTCTTTTTTCAGGGATCATATCTGAAGGTCCAGGCAAAGGTGTTTAGAGTGGCAGGGTTCTTCTTTGATTCAGGAAGAATCAAAGAAGTAGTTGATGATTCTCTACTTCTTCTCTACAAGAATTTATACTTTGGTCAGGGAAAGACTTTTATTGGAGGTAACTTGGGAATTAATACCTGAAGGATGAACAGCCAGCCATGTAAGAAAAAATGATTCTCTACTTCATTGGGCCCCAAAACAGGTGAATTTATTGGGACAAGTGACGCTTCTCTCATACCTCTTCTGCATGCCGTAGACTTCAGGGGAAGTTGAGTTTAGTACTTTCCTACACTTTAGAAGGGGATTAATTGTCTCTTGAAATCATTTGTTAGTGCCAGTTTGGGTTGGGATTATTCATTCCTTTGTTGGATTTGATTACATTTTCTTCCTGGCTTTTTAAATTTTGATAGGTGTTATGGAGGGCAAATATAGAAATACGTTCTCGTGTGTTCATCGTTCTGAAAGTCTGCTTTTAATGTGATTTTCAGTATCAACTGTGTGGATTTATTTAGTTATTTGTAAAAAATATGTATCATTCCAGTCGTTGAACGAAAATCCTAAAAAGTCAAGTTGGAAATAGGTCTCTTAAGATATCTTTCATATGATTCTTTCAATATTACACATTGCTGATTTCCTTTTGTATGGGTTAGGAATTCTAACACCCGGATAAACAGTAAACAGAGAACACAAATGTCCCTGTGATTACAAACAGTATATGCATGCACTCATGGAGTATAATGTTAGCATTAAAAATGATAATGTAGAACCATGTTTATTAGTGAATGAAGATGTTCCTGGATATTAAATAGAAAAATATACATAGTAATGTAATTCTCACCTCGGGTACGATCTGTACATGTTAGGGATAAGCCTGTAATGATAGTTAATTTTCTTAATGTTTTTCTGAGGCTGGGTGCAGTGCCTCAGGCCTATAATCCTAGCACTCTGGAAGGCCGAGGTGGGAGGACTCCTTGAGCTCAGGAGTTTGAGACCAGCCTGAACAAGAGCAAGACCCCATCTCTAAAAAAGAAAAAAAAAAATTAATGTTTTTCTGTACCTCTGATTGTATTAATACTTGTTCTTTATTTTAGAAAATCAGACGAAGCAGTATTGCGATTTTTAAAAATAATGGTAAAAATAGACTTACTGAGAATGTCTTTCTTGGTATTAAAAAGTATTGCCTGGTAGTAAATGATCATTTTGTTAACATCATCCCTGTTGGAACTTTACCTTGTTTCTCTCTTTACCTTATCTATGTTCAGTAGACAAATAGAACATTTATCTATTCCTGCAGTTATTTTTATCAAGTACTCTATTGATAGCGTATTTTTAAAAACCAACATTCAAGAATTATATGCATGCAAGTTTTTCAGTATGCAACCTTTGTTCATTCCTGGGCTAAGATACATATATTAATAGTTGTGAATTCTCTTAACCCTTAACTCTGTGGTCATTGTTATCTTTGACAGGATTTTGCAGTTGGTTACTTCTATGTTTAAATCTGTTTCTACAACAGATCAGACATTACAGGAATTGATATTTGAAAGTTTGAAACAGTTCCTCAGTAAACCTATATAATCTAAGTCTGGCTAGAACTGTGATTGGAAAAGGAGGGAAGGTGGTGGGGAATGGAAAGATTCAGACTGAAGGGAGAATAAAGAGATATATCTGAAACATGTCATAAAATTGGTATGTAGATTAAGCATCACAAGCAAATATGATTGTTGAAGCTTTCCTTCTGCTAATCATTCTGAGCTTCTATTTTTATTTTTAAAGTACACTAAGTACTTTTTTATAGTGAGTAACATTTGCATTTGCTCAGTGTATAAAGTTGATACAAGCATTGTGGGAAATGTTTACTTTTCCCTTTATTGAAAAAACCATTTCACAGATCAAGGACACCTAGACAGAAAGTGTCCCATGTTAGATTATCAATAACTACATCCAAAAGTTCACCCATGATTAACTCAACACAAAAAGCAGGATGACTAAGCAGAAACAGATGGAATTTTAGAATATTGTTTTGTGTGCACGTCTCTGAGACACACAAGCAATATTGAAAATGTCTTATCTGTAAAAGAAAACTTACTCCTTGAGGTAACTGCTATAGTATGGTACGTTTTATTCTCTCTTTAATACCACATATTTTTTGGGAAAGCACTATTCCAGCTTATTTTATATGATGCAAGCAATAGAATGGAGGCTAAAGTAATACTTTTTATTAATAAATATCAAGTGATTTAGTTTCAGTGAGTGTTGCAGGTATAGTGTGTCTTCTTAACTTCTTTTCTGTGTTATAATAGTTATATTTAATGTGTGAATTTTATACCTGTATAGGACACATAGGATTTATCACTACTCAAGGTTTTTGACAGGTAATCTTCAGAGATTCTCTGTATCATTCCTTTGTAAATGATGCGATACGGAGCCTAGAGGTTCCAAGAACATGACCGGACTAGGAGTTGATTCTTAATCCCCTGTTACCCTTGTTGCAATAACAGTGGTTCTCATTTTAAATATTGGGCTTCATAAATTTATTTTATTTTAGAGTCTACTGAGAGACCCCAGACACTTGTGATTACAGAATTATATTCGCAGCATGCCTATAGGCCAGATCCTTGTGCTCAGTGAGTTTGTCTCCTAGTGGAAGAAATAGACAATATATAAAGTTATATAAACAGGATAATTTCATAATGTGATTTGTGCTATAAAGCAGCGGTCCCCAACGTTTTTGGCACCACCAGGGACCAGTTTCATGGAAGACAATTCTTCCACTGGGGGTGGGGGACGGAATGGGGGAGGTGGGGCTCAGGCAGTGATGCTCTGCCCTGTTTTCCTAACAGGCCATGGACTTGTACTGGGACGAAGCTATAAAGGAAGTAGTGACTTGAAACAATAATGTCAGGAAAATAGGCAGAATTTATACTTTGGTCAGGGAAAGACTTTTATTGGAGGTAACTTGGGAATTAATACCTGAAGGATGAACAGCCAGCCATGTAAGAAAAAATTCTGTGGCTTTAAGAATTTGGAGGGAAAAAGTTAAACTATTGTTCTAGAAAGAATCCTATTACTTGTGTTATTATTTTTTAGGAGTCTCTGTCTCCCTGGGTAGAGTGCAGTGGCATCATCATGGCTCACTGCAACCTCAAACTCCTGGGCTCAAGCGAGATCCTCTTGCCTAAGCCTCCTGAGTAGCTGGGAATACAGGCATGCGCCATGATGCCCAACTAATTTGTCTATCTATGTTTAGTAGAAATGGAGTCTTGCTCTTGCTCAGGCTGGTCTTGAACTCCTGAGCTCAAGTGATCTCCTCCCACCTCCGCCTCCCAGAGTGCTTAGGATTACTGGTGTGAGCCACCGTGCCCGGCCTTCTCTTACTGTCTTAATGTAACTGAGCATTTAATTGTGTGAGACATATGAGGCATAACACATACGTGAAGATGCCTGTGTGTTCAATTTCACCCCTTCTCAGATTGAGAAGTGAGTACCATGTGGCTTCTGTAATTGAAATCCGCTACTTCTTGCTTTAACTATTAGTATCAGGAAGTAAAATTACTTGGAGACACCCACAGGCATGCCAATACCTGCCTCTGTTTCTTCTTGTTTACTGTACTATAACTCTAAAGGCACCAGTTTGGGAAAGGATAATATTTAGCTTTCAACTATACTGTCTTTAGAATGTTATGATAATTTGATAAAATTTTCTAAAACTGTTATTTTTTCATACTAACCTTTATTCTTTTCTCTCAGAATGCTTTTCTTTCTTAGACTGCCACTTAGCTAATTTAAAAATAAGAAAACACAGGAAGCAATGTGAGATGTATTAATAGTTTACATTGCATAAAAATAGCTATTAAGGATGGATGTACACTGTAATGGGGGCTTGCTTTGAATGATCAGGAAGGGCTTATCTGAGAATATGGAATTTAAACTGAGACCTGGGAGACAGAGGAGAGGAGATAGAATGTATGAAGGGTTGAAAAGTCTTACTCTAAAATCTTAACTAATCCCTTAGTGAAAAGTCAGGTGGTAGGGGTCAAAAGAGGTTGATAACATTCATAAGCATAGCATTTCAGACTTTGTTGTGGCTGTTGGCAGTCCTGCACACTGTCAGGCAGTATCTTCTTTAACACATGAAGATTACCAGAAGGTGACTCCCTCCTTTCAGTAAGATAGAGGCAAAATCTGGACTGAAGCCCAGGTTGCCTGATGGAGTGTGCTCTCTTGACTAAATGAGTGGCTCTCAACCTGGTTGGACCCAACTACTCTTTTAAAAAAATAGTTTACATGGCTGTTAAAAATTGAGATATAATTCAGGTACCATACAATTATCACCCTCCCCCAAGAACTCTATACACATTAGCAGTCATTCTCATTTTTCTCCTCAACCCCCCCAGTTCTCCAACTATTGATCTACCTTCTGTCTATAGATTGTTTTTTCTCTGAATATTTTGTATATATGGATTATACAGTATGTGGTCTTTTGTGACTGGCTTCTTTGACTTAGCATAGTGTTTTTGAGGTTCATCCGTGTTGTATCATGTATCAGTACCTAATTCTACTGCCTTCCAGGTTAATGTTTCTTGGCCTCAGTAATTCTCAGAGCCTGTAAAGTACATTTAAGTTTTCTATAAGAGACTATCATTTATAGCTTGCTCCCAGATATATATAGCCATGCAGCATTTTCTATTCAGAGCATCCCATAGGATTAGGGCTAGGGATTAGGATTTGAGAGATGATGAGTTAGAGATGTATTTCTAAGCTAGATGTGTTAAAATCACATGTAAGGTAGAGTAGATATATTTTTATTTTTTAAATATATATGTTTTGTTGGTGTATAATTCACATACCATACAATTCAGCCATTTAAAAATACATGATTCAGTGGTTTTTAATATATTCACAGTTGTACATGAGTAACCAAATCAGTTTTAGACCATTTTCATCATTCAAAAATAAAACCTTTAACTGTCACCCCTCAAGCCCCCCCCTTCACCCTCAGCTCTAGGAAACTTTTAATGTATTTTGTCTCAACAGATTTGCCTATTCTGGATGTTTCATATAAATGGACTCATGCAGTCTTTTGTGTCTGGGTTATTTCACTTAGCATGGTAGTTTCAAGGTTCATTCATCTTCTAGCATGTATTAGTGTTCATTCCTTTTTGTTGCTAAATAGTACTCCATTGTATGGATATACCATCTTTATCGATTGTTAGCCATTTGGTTTGTTTCCATTTTTTGACTGTTAAGAATAATGTGCTGTGGACATTTGTGTAAGTTTGTGTGGACATATGTTTTCATTTCTCTTGGAAATATACCTAGGAGTGCAATGGCTGGACCATATAACTCGCTGTTTAACATTTTCAGAAACTGCCAGACTTGTTGTCCAAAGCAGCTGCATTATTTTACATTCCCACCAGCACACTGTGAATGGGAATGGGTATGAGTGGGTTCCTGTTTCTCTGCGTTTTCACGAACACTTCTTGTCCCTATTTTTGACTGTGGCCATGCTAGTGGGTGTGAAGTGGTATCTGATTGCAGGTTTGGATTTGCATTTCCCCGGTATCTAATGCTGTTGTTTGTTTTTCATTTGCTTTTTGGCCATTTGTATGTCAACTTTGGAGAAATGTTTGCTCACACCTTTTTTGTTCATCTTAATTGGATTATCTTTTTGATTGAATTGTAAAGGTTCTTACTAGTAGAACTAGATGTCTTTTTATCAGATACATGATTTGCCAAATACATTTTCCCATCCTATGGATTGTCTTCTCACTTTTGATGGTGTCCTTTCAAGCACAAAAGTTTATAATTTTTGACAAACTCCAGTTTTTCTATTTTTTATTTTGTCACTTGTAGTTTTGGTGAAGGTTTATGCCTGTATTTTCTTCAAAGAGTCTTATAGTTTTAGCTCTTACATGTATGTCTGTGATTCATTTTGAATTCATTATGCATAGGGTGTAAGAAAAGGGTTCAAGTCAACTTAATTCTTTTGCATGTGCCTCCTGCCCTTTTCAAAGGCAGTCACGTGCCCCATGATGATGTTTCTGTCAAGGACGGACTGCATGTATGAGGGTGGTCCTAGAAGCTCATAAAACCATAGTTTTACTGTACCTTTCTATGTTTAGAGTTGTTCAGATACACAAATACTTACCATTGTGTTAGAGTTGCTTACAGTATTCAGTATAGTAACACTACTGTATAGGTTCGTAGCCTAGGAGCAATTTTCCATACCATAGAGTCTAGGTGTGTAGTAGGCTACATGTCTAGGTTCGTTTAAGTACACTCTATGATCACATACTTTCTCAGAATGTATCCCCATGTTTAAGCGAGGCATGACTGTATTTTGTGGGTGTAGAATCCCATAATGTATGCCACCTACACGTGTAAGAGTAGGAGAGATATGGGTGGCTCCAAAGAAAATAATGTGTGGTATGTATGTAATTTCCACAGTTTGGCTTCCCCATATACATTTAAGATAAAGTATGGCAG
Organism: Varecia variegata; assembly: GCA_028533085.1. Taxonomy (NCBI): domain Eukaryota; kingdom Metazoa; phylum Chordata; class Mammalia; order Primates; family Lemuridae; genus Varecia; species Varecia variegata. The sequence goes on from CM052453.1 coordinate 18,492,103, forward strand.
TACTCTTTTGTTTTTCTTTATTTTGTTTTTGTTTTTTTGAAACAGGTCTTGCTCTTGTCACTCAGGCTGGAGAGCAGTATCTGGATCATAGCTCACTGCAGCCTCAAACTCCTGGGTTTAAGTGATTCTGCTGCCTCAGCCTCCTGAGTAGCTAGGACTACAGGCATGCACCACCATGCTGGGCTGATGTAAAAAAAAGAAAAAAAATTATTTTTTGTAGAAACAGGATCTCACTATGTTGCCCAGGCTAGTCTCAAACTCCTGGCCTCAAGCTGTCGTCTCATCTCAGCCTTCCAAAGTGTTGGGATTACAGGTGGGAGCCACTGTGCCCGGCCTCACAGTGTTAAACAGAATTAGGTTCTAGACTCTGCTAATTATAAGCAGATTTTTCAGTCATTGGACAGTTGTTTGAGCAGTGTCCTATGTACTTTACTAAAAGTGTCAGCGGCACTTTCATCTAGAGCAGTGTTCAGTGAGTCAGGTGCGCAATTTAAAATATATTAGCCACCAAAATCTAGAATTATTTTTAATTACATATACTATTAACCAAGTATATCTAAAATATTTCTTCATGTAATCAATATGAAAAATATTAGTGTGACATTTTGCACTGTCTTTGAATCCAGTGTGTATTTTACACATACAGCAAATCACAATTGAGACTAGCTGTGTTTTAAGTGCTCAATAGCTATGTATGGCCAGTGGCTATCGTTGGATAGCACAGATCTAAAGGGAGTGACAGCTGACTGTCAAATGCAAGTTCATTGTTGACACATGTCTTGACCTGTTTCCCTTTTCCCGGAAAGACATAGTCTGGTTAGCTGCAGGATTTGCTTTTCACTACCAGTTAGCTTATAAAATTGGTAAATTGCAGAATGACATCAGTATAAACTTGAAGTTGTGTTGGTTCATGTGTGAAATTTTTTTTTCTAGGCAAGGAGAATCAGAATAGCAGGAATAGGGTTATAACCTTCAAATAGAAAGGAAAAAGCCCTGAACCAGCTGCTGCACAGGCAAGATTCCTAAAGAAAATTCAAGTCTGCTCCCCTAGCCTTGCATGGCTCTCTGGCAAATTGCACTTTCTCGTGTGTCCATTTTAACTGTAGCCTCAGTACTCAGAATTTCACTTCCATCTCCATGTTCTCAGTCTCAGCAAGCTGCATTTCTGTCCTAATGTTTTTGCATTTTTATTGTCCCCTGAAGCAATCTATAGCCATGCTGAAATGCTTGCCTGTGCTATTCAAGTTTTTTTTAGTGCTCTGATTATAAAGTTGCATAATTTTGAGTGGTTTGTTCCTACTCTGTTTTTCCCATAAGAGTTTTCAGTGTGCAATTTTAAAGAATACAGGGTTTTTCAAGGAAAACATTTATCTTGTTATAGCAGAAACACCAATTACAGATATGTGGCTTTCTTGGTAAAATCCCTTATTTTGGGGGGGTGGGTGGGGGGGGGACAGAGTTTCACTCTCTTGCCCGGGCTAGAGTGCTGTGGCATCAGCCTAGCTCACAGCAACCTCAAACTCCTGGGCTCAGGCGATCCTCCTGCCTCAGCCTCCTGGGTAGCTGAGACTACAGGCCCATGCCGCCATGCCTGGCTAATTTTTTCTGTTTTTAGTTGTTCAGCTAATTTCTTTCTATTTTTAGTAGAGACGGGGGTCTTGCTCTTGCTCAGGCTGGTCTCGAACTCCTGATTCTGAGCTCAAGCAGTCCTCTCCCTCTGCCTCCCAGAGTGCTAGGATTACAGGCGTGAGCCACCGTGCCCAGCCAAAATCCCTTATTTTTAAATGCTTATGGCCTCTGGTGTGGAGTGATGGGAGGAGGGCCAAAGACAGTGGAAGGCAGTATAACATTTAGAGAGTAACAGGAAGAAGGTACTTGGGAAGGCACTGGAAAAGACTAACGAGGCTTACAGAGTTCAGTCATCGGTAAGAGAAGAGGGTATGATCACCATTGTATTTTAACATTGCCATATTTTCAAGGGAGATTTGTTGAGTGTCCTCTACCATTTGACTTTGTAAACCAGTTTTTTCACAAAGTGTAGCCTGGGTGCTAACCACACCAGAGCTATCTTGGGAGTACTTACTAAAAATTCAAGTCTTGGGGGTCCCATCCCATATATTGTGAATCAGAATCTCTGAGAGAGTCAACCTTGAAATCTGTATTTTTTAATATACTAAAATTTGAGATCCACTGCTGAACTTTATATCTAGTCCTACCTATTATCTGCTATTATCTGTTCGAAAGCAATGTACAGGGTGGGAGGTGTCCTTGAAATCTTTCATTTGGTATACAGGTATACCTATTTCTTCCCTAGTGCCTTTCTTTGTATAAGACACTAAGACTTCTAAGTCTGAGGATCTGGTAATGAATTCTAGTGGTTGTCATGTAGTGAATAAGGACATAAATACCATAATATTTTGCTCCTGAGTAGAATGAAAACTGTTGTTTGGAAAACTGTTTCCAAAGGTGATTTTGGAAAGCTAGTTACCTTTCCTATTCTCATTTGATCATATAGAATTGTGTGTCCTCCTGATTTTCCTTTAATGTCATAGTTCCCTTTTCTAAATGGGAGAGCATTGTATTAATTGCCTTATATCCATTTCTTGCTGAGTCAGGTGTGTTTTGCTACCATTTTTTGCCTGTTTCTCTTAGTGCTCTCTGACTAAAGGGTATATCCTTACCCTTAAAGATACAGCTTCTGAAGTTTAAGAAGAGGCCAAGAAGGGATTATTCTGTCTTTTAAACATTGAAGATTTTGTCAGGGAGAAGGTCATTCTCTTGTATTGACCCTTGGACTCTAGTCTGAAGCTGGCATCCAGTCACGTTGTTACATCTCCATTTTGTATCTGCCTTTGGTTAAGCACTGGTAGGGAGAATTTGACTCACCCTTTAAATTCTTCAAGTTGCAAGCATAAACATAAAACTCCTTTATCTATTCCTGCTGCCACCCCCCACCAAACAAAGTAATTACCAATAGTATGATCCTTTTCTTAGAACCCTTTAAGACCTGGCTTTATCAGTCCTAACTTTAATTTTGTAAGGTTGATTTAAGTATGTAATATTTAAAACCAATAATAGCCCACTTATTATTAATACTATGTTTCCTGGGGAATACAATTTTTAAATAGTGAGCTTTTCTTTGTAATATACAGAGTACATAAAGGGCACTGGACTATATAAACAGCTTTGCTTTCATTGCTTCATTGGGTCAAACATTGGTGAAACTATCTTTCACCAACATGTATATTATCTTCCTTGAATAATCACTGGATTTGGGATTGAAATTCTGGGTTCAAATTGTTTGCACAGTTCTACTCTTCTTTGGATATGTTACCATCCAGAAATCATTTGTTCTTTCTCATATCCTGAGACTCTGCATTATAATAAGGGAAATATAAAAATTCTGCTTTTACCCTGAAACATGGAGATTCTTCATGGGGTCGGGTACAAAAATTCACGTGAGATTTTAAGGTAAAATAGGAAATTTCAAAGGAATTTTGTAGTGTAGCACTTCTTTTAGGTATGGCTTTGGAAAATCATAACTGCCACCACAATTCTCCTGACCCTGGGGAGGGTGGGCCTAATCACTTTGCTCTTCTGCTTGTGTTTTATTTCATTTTGGGAAGGACTACCTAGAGAAATTAAAAGGCTCAAATGAAATACCCCCCAAAATGCTTTGTAAAAGTAATATAATTTTTAGCTTTATTAAAAGAGAATTTTGTTTGGCTAATTATTGTCATGTTATTCAGGGGCAAATCTGCCCTACCCTCTGTTCTTAAGAGCCTCCTTCGTGCTTTCTGTAAAACCTCTTTTATTTGGATTTGGAATCTGGACTCTCTTTTACTAAAATATCTTAATCTTGCTCCTCACATTTTTTTAAATTTTCATTTTTGTTAAGCAGTCTCAATAAATTCATTCCATAGAATGTGGAATCTGGTTCCTATCCAGTAAGATCCTGTCTCTGAAAATGAGTTCCCTCTCAACAGCTGATTGAGTTTTTTTTTTACTTTAGAAAAATCTTAGGCTAGTGTGCTTTGATGCTTATAATCATTTGATTATTATGCCATGCCTTCTAAAAACACATGAACTAGACCTAAAAGCTAACTGATAATGTCTTTTAGGCTGGTTTAGCTTATTATGTTATTGGAGAAGACATAATCATTTCTTTAGCAGTAAGAACTTAGTTAATTTTGAGTTTTCATTGATTTTAAGAATAACTGCTAAAGTAGAATAAAATTCCTGGACCTTAAACCTCAAAAGAGGTCAACAGACCTCATTTTATAATAATATGCCTTCTGTTCATAGAGTACTCTTGTATTATATCTTGTATTATAACAAACCTTTAATGTGGTACTTTCATTTTATAGATTTAAGCATAGACCTTTTTTTTTTTCTCAAGAATATGCAAATATCAGAGTAAGTCATCTAACCCAGTCTTCTTAATGAATTACTCTGGGGTTCATTTCAGTCAATAAGATTGGCCTTTCCTGCGTTACTGTTGACATATTTATGGAAATTTCCATGGAAATCTCAACTCTATGAGTAGTGTATAAATATAGCACTCTAGTAGTTCAGAATGCTAGTTCTATTTCTTATTTGTATTTAACTGTCAACCTGATTTTTGAAAGAAAAAAAAATCTTTTGCGTTATGTCTGAAAATGGAAATTTCAGCAATAGGTCTAAGATTTTTTTTTTTAACTTAAGAGTATTTTTCTTTGTTACCGAGTGTTTTGGGGTTTTAAGACCACCCTCAGGTTCCAGGACTCTCAGGGCACAACCTGTAGTCATCGTCATGGCTATGGCTGACTATAGTGAAAAGGTACAAAATCAGCAAAGAGAAAAGGCACATGGGGTAAAGTCTGGAGGAGTCCAGGTGCAAGCTTCCAAGAGTCCTCTGCTAGTAGTCACACAGGATGCACTTCATTCCTTTAGCAACAAATTGTGACACACTTGTGAAGTGTTGTCTACCAAGGAAGCTCATTAGAGATTTCATGCCCAAGGAGAGGCCAGTTGTTGTAAACAGGCCTTTCTAAGGATAGCAGTCTCAGGTCTGCTCTGCTAACTTTTCAGAGCTTATTTTTAACTGATTTCTTCTTGGTCATTCTTACAGCATTTATTAAGGGTTAATTTATTGCCTACTGTATTAGAAAAGGGTTTCAGGGTGTTTTCATAACTAGATACCAAGATAAGTAGATGAAGAAACTATCAGACTTCTCAAACATCAAGCTTCTTGGGAAGTCACTATTGTACCCACCTGCAGTTGTCCCTAAGTAACCACCGTACTTAAGTAATTATTTTCTTTAGTGACATAGCCCTCTTGGGTCTTTGAATCTTCTTGTAGCTTCCATTATAAGAAGACTTATCCAGAGTTAAATCTTGGTCATTGCCTTTTCTCTTATTTCATCCTTGAGCTCTTAGTGCTTGCTTTCTACTAATACATGCAAGGCAAAGTTAGTTTCCTACCTTAGACGGTTCTCTAATAAATCCACATCTACTTCTTCCTCTTCTTTTGAATTCTTAGATCTGCTGACCATTTCCACTTTCATACCTAAAACCAAGTTATCATCTTGTTTGTTTCAGTTTACCTTATCTCTTAACCATTTAGTTGTTCCTAATGATTGAAATATAATTCTTACTCATTATGCTCCTACCCACTCTGGTTCTGCCTGGTAATTCCTGGACCACTATACCATTTCAGTTGCTCTCCCCACTTTCAGTTTGTGTTCATTATAGTGTAGCTTCCATACAATTGTCATCTCATTAAAAAAAAAAGTTGAATTATATTTCCTTGTTGCTGAAAAATCCCTAAGTACATGGATTAAAATTGAAATACTAACATTACACTTTTGTGGCAGATCTTTTTGTATTATTAATCAAAGTGTTTTTGCAAGTCTGGATTTTTACACCTTGACTTTTCTTAAAAGAGAAACTGTCATCTCTCATGGTCTTTGAGATGTGTGTATTATAAGATTCGAGTTACTTTTAAGCAGTTTTTAGGTAGAGTTAGTCCTGTTAGGAAGAGACTATCGGGGTCATCTTTACCATCTTGAAAGCAAGTCCCTTCCCTGAGACTTAAGTTTTTGAAAATCTTGATGCTGTTTTACTTGAAAATTGGCAAGACTATTAGAAAGCAAGTAGGAAGGAGCTAAGACATAGAAATATAATTGCAAAAACATAACAGGTAGTGACTTTTAGTTCTATAACATTTGAGCTCTTGTGCCTTTTTTCTGTGTGTACCTTGTGCTTCTGTTTTTCCCCAATAAAACTTTTCTTTATAAAAAACACCAGAAGTTGCTAGGAGTGAAATCTATTTCATTCATTTAATTATAAACATTCTTCTATATCCATATTGGGATATCAACTATGTAGTATATTTAAGCCACGTCTATAGTAGGTTCACAGATACTTTATAGAGTATAAAAAGTATGAATATATATATTCCTGATGCTTATGTAAAATGTTGATTTAGGGATATACAGTGATCTTTAGTATGATAGAAATCAGTTTAGATTAAACATGAAATATATAATTTACTTTGTTCTTTATTTTTTAAGGGACCAGTTACTCTCCACAAGAAAATTCACACAACCACAGTGCTCTTCATAGTTCCAATTCACATTCTTCTAATCCAAGCAATAATCCAAGCAAAACTTCAGATGCAGTAAGTATTACAAACATGCCCAATTTGGTTTTCCTGGGAATTTATTGCAAATAACAAAAAAATCCCTTGGCAAGTCTTATTAATCTAATGTCTTTTATTGTTTTAAAATGTTTGAATCACAGTTGACCTTTTCTGACTGTATTTATTTAATACTTTAATAATCCTATTTCAGCCTAATGAGCCAAGCTTATTAGTGGAACTGAGCATAGTTCGAAGACACCATCTTGGTATTATTTCTTCAGTGTTCCTGTACAAACCAAAATCTTAACCTTTGTGATACATGGGATATAAAGAACTTAGGCCGAAACTTCTGTAAAGTTGTTTAACTTAAGGTTGCTTTCTTTTCATAAAATATAAAGTCCTTATAAGCATGTATTTGAATATCTACTGTATACTCTGTTGGACACTAAGAGAATCTAAAGGTCTTGGTCCTCAAGAGCATGAAACCCAATGAGGGATTTTAAGTATTTTCCAAAGTTCAGGTTAATGAAGTAGCTGTTACTTATTTTGAATTTTTCAGTCACAGATTCAAATGCAATTGAGAATTTATTCAGAAAAAAGTTAGTAAGGTTTCAATTTACCAGGCATATGCTAGCTTGTATTTATATGTAGAACTAAGGTAATGTGGTTCATCTTAAAGAAACTTTCTGGTGGAGACAGAAAAGAAATATATTAAAGTATAAGTAATGCTTCCCAACAGCTTATATATAACTTAAGCCAGTTGAAGAGGTCTGGACTTTGCATAGCATTCAGAGGAATAGCACTTACAAAGATGCAGAAGTGTGAAATAGCATGTTTAGAGAACTGCAAGGATTTTTATAGTGTAGAAAAATGACAAGAGCTAACATTACAGAGATAAGTAGGGACCAAATCAGAAAAAATTATATATTGAAGCATATGATCAGTAAAGTAACATTATATTTGCAATTTTAAAAATTATCTCAGGTAACAGTTTGAAAATACGTTATAGGACAGAAAGAACAATTAGAAGGCCATCAGCATAGGTTGAAGCCAACAGATTCTGCCTTGGATAGTTGGATGATCATCATGCCTTGGCATATAAAAACCTTCAAGCTTTATTTTTGTCTCTTGTTGAAGCAGTGTGGATACTACATTTCCATAGAAAATTGGGACTTTAATCATAATATTTGGATAAAACTAGATTTAGGATAGTTTTAAGTATTGAATTAGGGTTCATTTAGGAAAACAGAAAGCATACTAATTATTTTAACACAGATTTTAATATATGGGGTGTTAGGTAAGTAGATAGTTCACATATTGAGGACTGAAAGAAAACACAAAGAAGGAACCCTGAGGTTCCTGATATAGTGATCACCACTTTGGGCTATGGAACAACAGGAAGAAATTAGGGTTATCAGAACCTAATAGCTTGGGGGAGGAGCTCCCCAGAGGATGGTGGTAGTCCTGAGGATATGGTGAAGCTAGTTCCGCTGGTGGGGTGGTGGAGAGCTAGACACTGGAAACGACTGTGGCTGCTGGGTTTCTCCTTCCTCCTGCCTTTCAGTCAGTGGTCTGACAAGTTCACTAAGGTAGAGTGAAGTTTTCACTAAGTTAGTGAAGTGCTTCTAACAGAAAGCCAGCTGGCTACACAGAGGGTAGTTTGTATTGTCCCAGCCCTAGCATCCCAGATAAGAAACAGTGGGATTGAGGCTGAGAAAACAGCTTGATAAACCTTCACTGGTGCCATCGAACTATTTGTGATGAGCCATTTTTCTATGAGATGTATATTCAGGATTTTAGAATGAATCTTCCTATTCTTGTGGGAAAAACAGCCTATTTACAAAGTAACACTAAAGTTCCATTTATCATTGACGATTTAGATTTGCTATTTGTCTGTTTTTAGGACATTGGCAGCCCATGTAGACATTGTTTCAGTGTTATAAAAAAAAATTCAGGGAAAACAAATTTTGGTTATTTGCGTTTTCAAGAAATGGATTTTACCTAGTGAAATCGGAAAGAATAAAATAATGGGCATCAGATAAGCTTGAAAAATTCAAATCATAAGGTTGTCAGGGAATTTAATTAGGTGAGTGGATGCTGAAAGACTGTTGCCAGGATAGGTGAAATGTTACGTGTTTTCTTTGGAATCAAGTTCCCCTTTCTGTAGATTTCAACTGTAGGTACATAATTAACCTCAAAGTATGAGCTTCTGCATTTTAGTGTACCCAGCAGGTATGACACAAATAGCATTTACAAACTGTAAATTTAATCTTACCCGAGAAATTGGCTTTTGAACATTTCTGAAGGTTAACTTGTAAACTGACAATTTCTTTTTCTTTGTCTTAAAAGTCACTTCTAATGGAAGTTTTTGAGTGATTAGTAAAACATAAAATTACCTTTCCTCCACTGTTTTCATAATGAAAGAATAAATGACTAGAAATATTAGGTTACCCAGGTTAACACATCATTTTAACTCAGGTGAAAATATGCAATAGCTGAAAAAAAATTGTTTTTCCTCTCTGAGGATTTTAAGTTTTAAATCTGTCTTTAAAAATCAGTAACAATGTTATTTAGAGTTATCTACACAGACATTTGGCTATATGGGTGATTTTTTTTTTTTTTTAATTGAAACTAACTATTGAAAGTCAAGTTGAAATTGCCTTTTTTTCCCCCCAGTATTAGATCAAGATGTTAACATGCAGTGTAGTTCCTTGCTAAGTCCAGTGACAAACATTTATTGTGATGGGTTTAGCACAGAGCTTGCCTTGTGGTAAATATGAAAAAAAACTTGATGAATGCCTCCTTCTTCATAAAAATCATGATGGAACTTACAGACACGTAGAGTGTTGTAGATTAGTTGTATATATTTGATTTTTTAAAAAAAGGGTTCTGGATTTCTTTATTTAGAAAAAAATTGTTTATTCTTGTTTAAAGACACTAAGTATTCTATGTCAATTTTAATTTGCTGGGAAGTGTTTAAATTCAGTATTATGAGTTTGCATTCATATTCCAGTTCTTCTTCTTATCAGCTAAGTATCCTCTGCATATTTTGGAGCTTTTGAGTCTCACTGATACTTTTCACATTAAAAATCTAAAATGAGAAATAAAATGATTTATTTAAAATACCAATTAAAAACCCATTACATGTTAACATGTAACATATCTTTATGAAAAGTTAACTATTTTCTAAAACAAAAAATTGACATTGAACATCTTTTTAATGCCTGACTTAGTAGATGGCACTTAAAATTTCATATCTGCTTTTGCATTCAATCTTTTATGATACCAGATACCTTGTTTAGTCTCTGGGTAAACTGCACTGTGTGCGGGTAATAGAATAAGGAAGAAAGGCTGGGCTCAGTGGCCGATACCTATAATCCTAGCACTGGGCAAGGCCTAGGCGGGAGGATCGCTTGAGCTCAGGAGTTTGAGACCAGGCTGAGCAAGAATGAGACCCCCGTCTCTACAAAAAATACAAAAATTAGCCGGGTGTGGTGGTGCATGCTACTTGGGAGACTGAGGCAGGAGGATCACTTGAGCCCAGGAGTTGGAGGTTGCAGTGAGCTATGATGATGATGCCACTGCACTCTAGCCCAGGTGACAGAGCGTAAGACTCTGTGTCCAAAAAAAAAAAAAGAAGAAAGACAAAATCATCACAGTAGTATTATGAAAATAGTTTTGATCTTGTGAAAGGATCTCAGTGTTTCCCACAATTTCTGGATAACATTTGGAGAACTGTTTTAGAGCATAGGTTGGCAACCATCTCAAGTCTAATTTAGAAAAGTTGAAATCTTTGCAGGCATTCTAAGTTTAGTTCTCAGTTTTAGGTAGTTTTGTAAAATCCAGAAATTTGATACCTGCTGTTGCACATCAGCATTTAAAAAATTACCCTATAACTTGAAGGAATTTTTTTCCTTTAATCCCTTGAGGATTGGAAGTAGGGTGGAGAAGGTAAGGTGAAGTCAGTAGTATGTGATTGTAATGCTCACCCTGGAACATACTTTGTTAAGTGTAAGATATTAGCTTGCACGAACCTAGGATTTGATAGACAAAAAATCAGTTAGTGTGGTAGACCAGAACGTCTTCAGGGTTCTGTGTGTGAACTTTCAACTGTCCTAGAGGTTGTATCATAATGTAAATTAACTGTCATTTAAAAACAATGTTTTTAGTTCAGCTGAATTTATCTTTCTTTCCTTTTCCTTTTCCCTTTTCGAGATGAGATTGCTCTGTCATGAGGCTGGAGTGCAGTGGCGAGATCATACCTCACTGCAACCTCCAACTTCTTGCCTCACGCGATCCTCCTGCGTAAGCTTCCCAAAGTGCTGGGATTACAGATGTGAGCCACCATTCCAGTCTTAAATTTTTTTTCTTAAAGCAAGACTTTCGGGAAAGAACCAGTGTATTTATATATTTTAATGCAAACTCTTTATCTTCTCTGGGATGGATTGGCAAACCATCACTTTGTTGCAGAGCACTGGTCTAGACCATACCGACCTATTCCAGTGTTCTCTGTCTGCTAGTCTCAAGTCTTACTCTATTGGTACCTCTCCAATCAATTTATTAATTCCTATAATTACTTGGCAAGCACACCAGGTCTTCTGGATAACATCCATAGAAGGGATCATTTTGCACAATAATTTAGGTATAGGGAGGGGTAGGTGATGGAGAAGAACTTTCTGTTTTTGGCCTTTTGTGATTGAGTTCCTAAAGTGTGGTTGTAGCTTAATTCTGGAAGCTAGAGGGATTGGGACTTAATTCTCCACTGCTTTTAGAGGTTTGGAAGCACCCAAGTATCTTACCTTACTTACTCTCATCATTTTGTGCTGTAAACCTGAAGAGTATAAACATGGTAGAGTATGCAGTGTTTCTCCAAAAGCTCTAAAAATTATTAGGGCATTGCCAGAATTGGTATTGATTTAGTGGAAATAATAGGCATTTGGAAACCAGTATTTTGGTCCTTTCTTATAAAACTAGTTTTGTGACCCATGGAAAACTTGTAAGTTCTCTTAGCTTGTTTCCTAATTGATAAAATTAAAGCTGGGTGAGGGCAAGGGAGTGAGTAAGACTTCATTTCCTCAAGCCTGAAAGTTGTGTCACTCCACATTGTGCTGAACCCAGAAGGATTAGGCTACCATAGTACAGTATAATGTTATTTCATTTTATTTTCTTTTTTTCAAGTGGTTTAATCTTTTTTAAATAATATTTTTTATATTTTAATGGACACACAATTGTATATATTTATGGAGTACAGAGTGATGTTTCAATACATATGATGTATAATGTTCAGTAGAGTAATTAGCATATCATCACCTCAAACATTTATCATTTTTTTGTATTGGGAATGTTTCAAAATCCTCTCTTCTAGCTGTTTGAAAAAATGTAATAAGTTACTATATTTTATTTTACAATAAAATCTTTTGATTTAAACTCAAGCTCCTTTGAAAAAAATAAAGAATTCAACTAGAATACTTGAGATTCTATCAGATTTTCTGGAGTCAGTGCAGGCACTTAAACATTCCATGTTTTGAGATCAGTTTTGTGAAAACTGGACCTTTTCAGATTTTCTAATTTCATTATGCTATAGCATTGCCTGTAAAAATATTTGCAAGAGACTATATCTGAGAATTTTTGAAAGACCAGTTTTAGTTATGGGAAAATGAGTGATACTGCTGATCCTGTGTATTACATGAGACGAGGTTCTAGTTAATATAATGTACTTGACCTATCATAGATTTTGAAGGTGAAATAGATTCCTAGCTTTTAATTAGCTTTCTGTTTACAATTTTAAATGTTGTGGTGCCTTTTTTCACTAAGTAACAGTAAATACAGGAAGATTGTTCTCTGTTGTACTATGTAGGATAACTGTTGTGCCTTAGAGAATTTAGAACTGATGATCTCATGCCATTATATCAGTCAGTTGAGAGTGGGTTCCCTGCCCCTGTGTTACTAGATTTCAGCAATTAAAATGGTGATAATAGTGAGCTTTTGTAATGCTTTCTTAAGTAAAGATGTTAATTTCACATTTTTATTCCTGTGTCTAATAAACTAATATTTATTAACCTGTTTAATTTTTATCTTTTATAACATTTTCTGTTATCTTTCAAGGCTTTCATAGACGGTCTTCTAAAATACATATGGAGATGATTACATTCTAGATCAGGGTACCTTTGTCTCAGATCTTTGCCCATATGTATGCTTTGAAAACCATCGATATTCTTGATATTTCATATCAAGTGATTAAGTAGTGTTAACATTTTCTAATTTTTAAAAATGTATTTTTAAGCCTTATGATTCTGCAGATGACTGGTCTGAGCATATTAGCTCTTCTGGGAAAAAATACTACTACAATTGTCGAACAGAAGTTTCACAATGGGAAAAACCAAAAGAGTGGCTTGAAAGGTATTTGCTTTTAATCTAATTGAACAATATTTCTCTATCTTGATTGTATAGGTTAACATAGCATTAAATATTCTTGTTTTGTTTTTTATAGTGAATACCCATCACTGCCCTTTTTAATGGCAGTGGTTGACCCATTGTCTGTTTTCTGTAATTTGTCTTAAAAAAAATATCAAGGAAAGATAGACAACTGTCCACAAGGGCCTTGTGAACAGTTAGTATATTTAATAAAATACTTATATTATTAATCTGTCCTTATGCATCTTTTTACAATTTGTAATAGAAGTCTTTATAATTTTTATAGGACAATAAGATGTTTCTTTCAGATATGTAGAATTAATATTGTAGAGTTTGGGTTGTGGTGTTAGTGGTATAAATAATTGGCATAGTTTTGCCATCTGTGAGAAACGTTAGTATTCTGTTCACGACATCTTATCTCCCATACCAGTTATATTATGACCACGTTCAGTTCTTTTATTTTCCATATGTATGCGTTTGGCCAGAGCTGTTATAGTGTGTGTGTATATGTATATTCATATTCCGTAGTGCTGGAATATAAATTGTGGAGACTCATGCCCTTCATGTAATTTTTATGGGTTGGTTTCTTTTTTATTTGTAGAGAACAGAGACAAAAAGAAGCAAACAAGATGGCAATTAATAGCTTCCCAAAAGATAGGGATTACAGAAGAGAGGTGATGCAGGCAACAGCCACTAGTGGGTTTGCCAGTGGAAGTAAGTATTAATTTTTTTCTTTGAAACAGTGTAACGTTTCATCATTCCTATTATTTATTACTTTTCCAATCTATATGCATCACCATCTACATACATAAGTTAAAATAAGTAGAAACATAATAGAGTTTCTTTTATGTTGAATCTCTGTCCCCATCTCCACCATTAGGTTTGCCAAAAAGGGAAAGGGTGCACGGTGCAATAGTACACATATGATTTTCTCACTACCCCACGTGTGTTTACAATATAATTTGACTCCATTACATGTTTTGGATTGGCTAGGTTTTTTGTTTTTGTTTTACAAAAATCAGGAGCTCCTTTGCCCTCAGGTTGTGCCCTATTAAACTAGACACAAAACCCACTGGGTTTTAGTCTAATAATTGAATGACAGCTATCCACAGATAGTGACAAAATATCTACTTTTTTTATGTTATCAGTGAGTAACTAACTTGTTTATTCGTATATTTGGAAACTAATTTCACCCCCATCATAGATCTATGTAACAACTCTATACTGAATTTCCACAAAATTATTAAAATGCCTACTAGAAAACTTATACCTTTTTGTTCTAAGGTGCTCTTCATTTATAAATCAAGCTGTGGGTATACCTTAATGTTCTTTTGGGGCTAGATTTGGGTAACATCGTAAGTTTGTTTTTTTAATTCATTCTCTAGATTTGAAGTTTTGCTAAAGGCATTCTATTCCCAATGGCCTCCTTGCCCAGAGTAAAATTTAAGTACCGCATAGAGTTTTGGGGTTCTTTATTAAATTCTGAAATTTTGAGAAGAATTTTATGATATTTTGTGGGAATTCTTAGACTTAAGTGTGTTTGAGTCCTGCTTCTGTAACTCAAAACAAAAAGTAGGAAATGTATTTGGTTTCAGAAAGGGATTATTGATTTTTTTGATGGGGAAAATTATTTGAGATGAAATAGTAACATAGTTTTGCAGGATTGAATGATAAACATTACATTTTTAAAAAATATTAGTGAAATTGTGCTTAATTCTTAGTGTTGAAGTTAGGAAACTAAAGAATATTTTATTTTGGGCCAGAAGACTTGGATTCTGATCCCATTTCACTTTATGTCTTAAGTAACTGTGACTTTTGGCAAACAGTTAAAAATGAGGGAAAGGTTTTCCTTTCACTCTGCTTGTGGGCCTCCTGAGCAAATCAGGCTGGGGGTGTGCATAGAGAAGGACTGACAGGTATAAAAACTTTTTAGTAAGGAAGATTTAAGGTGCAGGTGGCATTGTTGTATGCCTGCTAACTAGGCCCCAGCATAGGTAGTACTTACTGGATTGGCCCAGCCCCTCCACTTACTGGCTGTTGGTTCCCAAAGAGGAAAAAGGACAAAGCCTATTATGTCTACTTTATTCTTTCCAAAATAACCTGTCATTTAAGTCACTTTTCCCTTGGGATAGAGTAAATGATGGGAGGTGGTGGGTGGGGGGGTTAGAAATCTGATAGAAGAATTGATGGGAAGTAAAAATATTATTTTTGTTCCTTTTAATTGTATCTTTTTCTTTCAAAGATTAGTGTTTTAATTTTTGTTTTCTTCATGATTTCAAAATACGGGCATGTTTATTATTAAAAAATAGAAGAGAGAATTAAAACTTTTTAATCCCATGCCCCGGGAGCATTTTGGGACATATATTTTTTTTCTGTGTGCATATAAATGTGTATAGAAGTGTTGTATATGTGTGTATTTTACACCAAAAGTGGCATTGTATATTACTATTTTTAACTTGTTCTTTTGTTCAATAATATGTCACGGGTATGTTTCCATGTCAGTTTGTAATTCTGCATTTGTTATATTAACTGCATTGATACATCTTCATTTATAAATAATCCCCTAACCATGGATACTTGGGTTGTTTTCAGCCTTTTCCTACTGTAAACAAGATTATGATTCACATTTGTTCACTTCTCTGATTACTACCTTCAACTAAATTCCTAGATGTGCAAATGAGTCATTAGGTTTGTAGTTATGTTGAAATGTAGTCAAGTATCACACTTTTTCTTTAGCGTTTTTAAGTAATGTAAGTAATGTTGGAGAAAGGACCTTTTTTTTTTTTAAATTGGTTAACCGAATATACTTGGTGAAATAGTCAGTAAGCCATTTAGGTGTTTAACTTTGTCTATCCAGGAAATGTTGGCAGAGTTTTTCCATGTGTTGTTTATTGGTGTTTGTGTAGGGTAAGGCTTAAAGCTTGTTTGTTAACTACCAATAAAAGAAGTGTAGGAGGTGGGAAAAGGGGAAAGATTGGGAAGATTTTTACATATAAAGGGAGAAAGAAGGAAAATAGATTTTAGTGGGCTTTTTGTACTGTATTAAGTATTTTCAAAGTATTAAGATATTTTAGCAAATGTTAATGTTCTTTACAACTTGATATTGAAAATTTTATGGATAAAATTTTTAATTTGCTATTAACTCCTACTGGATTATTTTTATCATCTCTAATCTGTGCCTTATTGGTGATCTCTAAGTTTAGAGAAACCTTACTTGAGATTTCTCAACTGTAGCACTAACGACATTTTGGGTCAGGTAATTCTTTTTGTGGGAGACTTTCCTGGTGCTGTAGGTTGCTGAGCACTATACCTGGCCTCATGTCTTCTGAGAGTGTGTGCAGATAGTCATTGTGTGAACTGTGTTCTATCTAGAATTGTAAGTAAGAAACTGTTGCAGCTGTCACTTCCCCTGTTCCTGTAGTGCTGCTGCCTTTTTAATAAAAATTTAGCTATCGCCTTTAATTTTCAGCTGAATATATTTACTTGATACAGCTTGACTGCAGCCATACAGAAATGAAAGGGAATTTTCTTGGTCAAGGAAAGAAGAGTTCTAGGTAATCAAGTGATAGGTTTGAGCATGGCATTTTTCCTCTTATATCTGTACCTAAAGGTTTCTATTGTAGTGTCCTTTTTGCAGAAGGAAACTTGGAATAACATCAAAAGTCTTATGTCCATGCAAGTTGATAGTTTACTGATGTATTAATATCATGCAACAGATGTTTGTTCTGTTCGTTTTTCTAAGATAACATAGTATATTTAATTTATAAATCTGAATTTTATATATGAAGTCATTGTTAAAAGACCTTTTGTGATATGACTGAAGTTTTTTGGCAGTACCCCAGTATCTTTTATTGTGGAATAACATAATAGTATTTGTTTACTGACAACTCTAAAACTACCTTACAGTTTTTTTGTTTGTTTGTTTGTTTGTTTTTTTGAGACAGAGTCTTGCTCTGTTGCCCGGGGTAGAGTGCTGTGGCATTAGCCTAGCTCACAGCAACCTCAAACTCCTGGGCTCAAGCAATCCTCCTGCCTCAGCCTCCTGAGTAGCTGGGACTACAGGCATGCGCCACCATGCCCGGCTAATTTATATATATATATATATATATTTTTTTTTTTTTTTTTTTTTTTTAGCTGTCCAAATCATTTCTTTCTATTTTGAGTAGAGACGGGGTCTCGCTCTTGCTCACGCTGGTCACAAACTTCTGACCTCGAGCGATCCGCCCACCTCGGCCTCCCAGAGTGCTAGGATTACAGGCATGAGCCACCCCGCCCGGCCTACCTTACAGTTTGAGTATATTTCCTTCTTTGTGTTTTCTTGGTCTTTAGAATTGGAGGAGCTGTGAATTGGAAAAAACAATAGAATATTCAATAGAGAGGGCATCCTTTGGTAAAATATTACATATTATATGCTTGAATCTTACAGTATTACATATCATATGCTTGGAGGTACTTTAGTTCTTTAATTACTGATTGGAATATCATAGGTTAGAGACTTTTTGATAAATACAAATTTTGTTAACATGATTGAAATTTTCCTTTTGTACTGTTGTATGGAAGCATGATGCTGGAATATAAATTGTTGAAAGAGTTTCAACGATTTTGAGTACTTATTTCTGAGTTTAAAATATTTTTATGGCTTTAAATTGGAAGAGGATCTGTTTTTAATACACCTGGTGACAAGTAGATTTTTCTGACTATGCTGTGGATGTAGGACTTCTATTTTCCAATAGCATTATGCATCATTTTATTACTAACTCTCTGGTATTTGTAGCATTACTGAAAATATTATGAATTGGTTTACTTATTGAATGCACAGTTCATCATAAGTTCAGCCATCTTAAAATGATTTCATTTAAGCCCTCGCATAAACTACTTCAGAGCCCAGTAAGTAACTACCTTAGTATTTAGAAAACTCAGGCTAATAAAGCGAATATTCTTTTGCAGTTGAACCACTGTGAATAATTCAGTCAACTAGTAGGACCTATGATCCATATTTTGAAAGAATGGAGCATTTACTTTTTCTATTTTTAAAGCATTTAAACTTTTTTTGAGTAAAATGTTTAACTCCATATATTGATTTTTTTTTTTTTAATGTTTTGTTTGAACTACAGTGTGATTCTAAAGAATCCTAAAAACTTGTAGCCCCCTGGAAATCTAAGTATAGATAAATGTTAATCGTTGAGTGAAAACTACTCTCTTTCCAGGATTTGGATATTTATATGCCAGTGGTAAAACTGCAGACACTAACTAGGCTTGCAGTTTTATAAAAAGATATATAAGTACAAGTATGTTGCTAAATTAGCTGATGTTGAAGACAAGATTCTAACGTAATCTTTTTTCTTCCCCTTCCGTCATTCCAACTTCTCTTTTTTCGAACTGTGAACTAAAGTGGAAGACAAGCATTCCAGTGATGCCAGTAGTTTGCTCCCACAGAATATTTTGTCTCAAACAAGCAGACACAATGACAGAGACTACAGACTGCCAAGAGCAGAGACTCACAGTAGTTCTACGCCAGTACAGCACCCCATCAAACCAGTGGTTCATCCAACTGCTACCCCAAGCACTGTTCCTTCTAGTCCATTTACGCTACAGTCTGATCACCAGCCAAAGAAATCATTTGATGCTAATGGAGCATCTACTTTATCAAAACTGCCTACACCCACATCTTCTCTCCCTGCACAGAAAACAGAAAGAAAAGGTATGCCATTATTACTAGATGCTGCACGTTGAACTATAGTGTTTTAAAAAGTCTTTTAGAATGTTACTGTGTAGCTTTAGGTCTAGAGTTAGCAATATTTAGCTTTTTCTTTTAATTTGTAAGTAGCAAGCCTCAGAACTGTTTTTTGCCTTTGACATTGAAGTCAAGTGCTTAATTTATAATAGTAATGGTTTAAATAACTTGTCAAAGTCCAATGACTGTCCCTGCATATTTGTGTATAATAATATTCTGCTTTTGTGATAATTGTCTTTTTGATAGTTGAGTTTAGAAGTTGTCTCAGTTGCTCTTAATTAAAATTTTACATGAGTAGAGACATTTTTAAACTTATCATTTCTATATAACATGCAATTATTGGTTTCAATTTGTGATAAGAAAACTAAGTCGTGGGCCGCAAGATAAGGAGTGCTAATGCCTGAACTGGACCTTAAGTCTAAGGATTAGAAGTTAAACATTGCAACCCAAATGGTGTTTTTTCAACTAAGTGTTAATAATTATACCATGTTCAAAAAGTTGGAGAAAGATTGTGAGAACAACCACTTAGGAGGTGACACACAACATACACAGTGTGATGAGAAGTATATTTACATAGACTATCCATAGTCCCAAATTTCTACTTGACTATTCACAACCCCAAAGTTATACTTGATAGTGTGTTTTAAGAAACTAAGGAAACTAAAAGGCAATAAATAAGTCATCATGGGCTGACCCATTAACAGACCATTAGGAAAAGCTGAAGAACTTTTAAATGTCCTACCGGTTTAGGAGATGCTGATAAGTCTTTAGGCCTTATCTGTTGCTTAATCCATTAATTGAGGTTGACTTAATTTGTTGATGAAGCATTCAAATAATTGGATTTCTTTTGCTTCTGGCTTCTTTCCTTCTATGCATGTTATTTGAATGTGTCCCTTGTACCTTAGCAGTTGTGTTCCGTATTACTAAACCATACACTTTCATCATACAGTGCATAATAAATCAAACAGATGAATGCTTGTTCCAAACGTCAGATACATACATGTCATATTTACCCTTTTGCAGAATTAAATTTGCAAAGAGGATTCTTGAGATAATGAAGTCAGAATTAATACAGTAAATGTATTTTTTATATGTTCTTGATTTTTAGTTCCTATAATTCTGTTAGATAATTTAGTCACAGAAAATTTTATTTTAAAAGCCCTTGTTAAAGAAAAAAATCCTGTGGTCTTTTAAAAGTTTTATCCCATTTCACTTTTGTACATTTAACACTTCCCTCCTTTTTGAAATTTTTTTCTCTGGCTTCTGTGATACTACACTCCTTTGATTTCCTAATTCTGTTCCCTTTCCTCTCCTTAAATATTAGTCTCTTTCGGCCTTTTCCCCTGTGTTTTGTTCTTTTTCTTGCTCAATGTGTCCTCTTTCCCTTGGTAGTCATTCTTTGTGACCATCATGACTCTCAGATCTTTAGTTCTAATTCACACTCACATATCTACTTCCCTTCTATAAGCTCTTGGCATTTGTTATGTTTCCTCAGATACAGTGTGTCCCACATTTCTCTTTCCTGCAGTTTATTCTTAGATACTCAGTAATTGACAGTACTGTCCCTTGTTCTTCAACATTCTCACCCATCCATTGACAAATCTTGGACTCTTTCTCCCATCACTCATTTGTGTATACTCTTTTTATTGTTCTTGCCACTGCCATTGTTGAAACTCAGGTTATTGCTCTTGAAGTCACCTCCTGATTACTTTCTTATCCAGTCTATCCACTTAGGATAGCATCCTTAGAAAGTTTAGATTGGATTGTGTCACTTCCTTGCCTAAAAACTTCTAATGGTTTGCCATTATCCAAAGGATAAAGTCCACATTTATTAGTAAGATTATAGCAAGCAGTTGGCAGTCTGGTTGCAGTGTGTCTTACTAGCTTTATCTTTAGCCATTTCACTCTTAATTCCCTGATTGTTCTGTTGCAAACTTGGACATTTCTTAGGACACTTCTTAGGACACATTATGTTCTGAGCCTTTGCTAAATAGGACGTGTTCTTTCTTCCATTCTTACCTGTTGAACACGGTTCTTTTTTGTGAAGACCTAACTCTAAAGTCCTTGGGTTCTCAGTAACAGTTAACCTCTCCCAATCTGTTTCCCAAAACGTTGTACTTTTGTCTATTACAGCACTTACCATGTTACAATTTCAGTTTTTTTGATTAGACTGTATCTTCTTCAGGGTTAGACATTATGTTTTATTGCATTTTGTACGTTGTTCATCTTCTACCCTCTCCCTTCATGCTTCAGGCACCATTCCTGACAAACTTAGCATAATTAAAAATTTAACTGTGTACCAGGTTTGGTGCTGATTGTCTATATAAATTTTAGTTTAAAGCAATACTGTAAGGGAAGGTTTTATCTCTAGCTTAGAAATGAGCCTCACCATTGCCACGGTTTAAACACATGGGTGAGTATTAGAGGCAGCTTCTCTAGAACTCATATTCTTTCCCCAGAACTTTCTATGATGAAAGACATAATGTATACCAAATCTATATCAATTTGGACAATGGCAAGTCAGAATTCCTGACAAACCAGAGGCGATTCAAGTTTAAATTCCACGAAATGTCTTTGCTAATCACAAGTATTATAAAAATTTTTATATATAGTAATTTTAAATTTATAGGAAAAAACTTGATGACCTTGAAATTATCTGTTTATGTAAGGGAAATTATACAGTCTTCCCCTTGCCTATTAATTGAAGACAATTTTACTTTAAGTAAATTGTATAAGAGTTTTAATATTTTCATGTTGTTCTCTAGTTGGTCTAAGTTTGTGAAGTGTCCACTAATTTGAAATATTTTTTTCCCCTCAATAGAGACATCTGTGTTACATAAATTAAGTTTTCTGTTGACTCTTCTCATCAACATAGTGATTTTCTTTGGATTTTCCTTAGTAATTTATATTAAGGATTGATGGTTCACATCAGGTTGATCTGTTAGTCTTAAGTGCTAATAGTATAGCTCAGCTGTATTTAAAGATGTCAATGGTAGGTCCCTATGTTAAATAATACAAGAGCAGGATTTTTGTCTTAACCACTGGTCTATCCTTAGTGCTTGACAAATATTAGGTAATTCTCTTGTAGGTATTTGTTGTAGATTGATACATAGCTGCAAAACTGGTAATACATGTGTTGAGGGTTGGGGAAGTACCTCCATCAGTCATGGTTTAAAAGATGTATTTGGGGCTAGGTGTGGTGGCTCACGTCTGTACAAACTCTAATGCTTTGGGAGGCTGAGGTGGGAGGATTGCTTGAGCTCAGGAGTTCAAGACCAGCTTGAGCAAGAGTGAGACCACGTCTCTACTAAAAATAGAGAAAATTAGCTGGGTGTGGTGACACATGCCTGTAGTCTCAGCTTCTAGGGAGGCTGAGGCAGGAGGACCACTTGAACCCAGGAGTTGGAGGTTACAGTGAGCTATGATGATGCCACTGCACTCTAGCCTGAGTGACAGAGTGAGACTCTTGTCTCAAAAAAAAAAAAAAAAAAAATGTATTTGGAGAAGAGTGTATGTGTTGTGCATTTAATGAAAGGGTACTAGCAATAGATTTAGATCTGTTTGATTCCAGTGTATCATTTGAGAAAAAGAAACTAAAATGAACTCTGCTTGCTTGAGGGACAGAAGTGTGGGGAAAGCTGCAAAGCTCTTTACTTTTGAAGAGAATAATCCTGGTGTTAGGTAAGATGAAACAAAGGAGTCAGGCGCTCCAGTTTAGGTCTGCGTTTGTGGTATGGTAACATTTGAGTATCTGTTGGTGAGATCACCTTGTTGGACAACCATATAACAAATAGAGAAACTCTGATACACTTAAAAATATCAAACTGATTTTTATCAGTTGGCACCCCAGTGACCAATCTAAATTGGCTCCAACTCCACTGTGTCTTATAGATTTGTGAAATGACAAATATAGAAGATGTTGGATCCTTGTTCTTTGCTATGAGTGAGAAAGAGCCAGTGTCAGGAGAGTTTAATGACCTTAATCAGCAAGTTCCTCATTTAGTCATTTAGAGTTATGGTTTATTAGCATAGATAAATTTGAAAACAGAACAAAGTAGCCACAGCAGCAAACTTACTCAGTGACCTCAAGATAGCTTTTAGAGGGCTGGGCTAGCATGTCTCAATAGTCACATAGCTGGTTCCATAATGGGAGAAGATGAGGAGATTAGTCATGCTAATTAATATGTAGTATGAGTCAGTCACTTAGAATAAAATTATTTTTTGTGTTTTTATAATCTCTGTAGACTAAGTGACATTTGAGTGGACCTGAAGACTGCGGTATGTGTTAAGGCTAGCCTTTTATAACTAACATGCAAGGTCATTCACTGGCTGCAGTGGGCCAACTTCAGCATTCAGTGGCTCTTTTTAGGATTACTAAATAAATATTCATGAAATTTTAGATTGGCCATGGAGTTATTCAAATATTTACTGAGTAAATGAATACTTTGGTGGAGGAATTTAGTTTTAATAAGTTTAAATTAAGTTTAGTCAGCTTAATAAAGATGGCATTTGAACAGTAGGGCAGGAGAAACAACTGTAATCAAAAGAACATTAGAAATATTGTAAGTACAGGGTAAGGAAGACCTTAATCAAGACTCACAGTGCTTTTGCCTTTAAAAAAATTGATAAATCTGACCACATAAGGCATTTAAAACTTTTATTTGACTTAGAGGTACACGAACCAAAGATTGAAAGACAAATATCAAATTGGGAGAAAATACTTGTATATAACAGACAGATACATTAAAAATTCATAGACAGCAGTGCGAAAAAGTCCAATAGAAAAATGGGCAAAGAATATGAACAGGCAATTAGAGAAATTTAAAATTGCCAGCCTCAGCTTACACTGTGTACAAAATTAACTAAAAATGGATTGAAGACCTAAATTTAAGAACTAAGACTTACAAGAAAACAGAAGATCTTAATGATACTGGATTTGATGGTGATTTCTTGGATATGACACCTTTGGTCAGAGGCACAGGCAACAAAAGAAAAAATAGATACATTGGACTTCAGTCGTAAAAACTTTTGTGAGACAAAAAGAGTGAAAATACAACTCATAGAATGAGAGAAAATATAAATCATATATGAGATAAGGTATTAATATCCAGAATATATAAGGACGTCAACAACAACAAAACAGGCTTGGCTCAAAAATGGGCAAAGGATGAATAGGTCTTTCTCCGAAGAAGATATTCTAATGGCCAATAAGCACATGAAAAGATGCTTAATACCATTAGTTATTAGGGAAGTGCAAATCAAAAACCACAGTGAAATATCACTTCATACTCCTTAGGGTGACTAACACATTAAATGCCATGTGAGTTGTATTTAACTCATGATAGTTTTGAGCCCGGGGCCTTGTGAAACCTATATAACACGTCTCTTTACCTTGGGAGATTATAAGACATGCACAGAAAACAATAAAAATAACAATTTCTTCATTAAATTAGAACAGGATCATTTTGTTTCGAAGTTTTTATTCTATTTTTGTAATAAAACACTATAGTTCCAGGGGGAAAAAAAAATTTTTTTCTGGCGTGGCAATGTGTTTAAAAAAAAAAAAAGGCAAACAGGTAAGTTTTTGAGGATGTGGAGAAATTAGAATCTTTGTACATTGCTGGTGGGAGCTAAAATGGTACAGCTGCTGTTGAATATGGTTTCGTATTTCCTCAAAAGGCTAAACATAGAATTATCTGTATGATCCCGCAGTTCCACTCCTAGATATATACCCAAAAGAATTGAAAGGCAGGAACTCAAACAGATATTTATACACCAGTGTTCTGGAAGTGTACAGTAATACAACATTAGGTAGAAACAATCAAGTGTCCATCAACAGATGAAAGGACAAACAAAATATACATACAATAAAATATTCAGCCTTCAAAAGGATTGAAATTCTAATACATGCTACAACATGGATGAACCTTGAGAACATTTCACTAAGTGAAATAGTCAGACACCAAAGGACAAATACTGTATGATTCCACATACATGAGGTACCTAGAAGGGGCAAATTCATAGAGACAGACAATAGAATAGCTGTTACCAGGAGCTGTTGGGTGCGGGGAGGTAGGTGGGGAGTTGGTGTTTAATGGGAACCGAGTTTCTGTTTGAGAAGATGAAAAAGTTCTGTAGATGGATGGACAGTGATGACAGTCGCACAAAAATGCGAATGTATTTAATGCCACTGCGTTATACGCTGAAAATGGTCAATTTTGTGTTATGTATATTTTATCAGCATAAAAACAATGCAAGAGATTGCCAGTACATATTGAAAGTTATAAGATTAAAATGAAGTCAGTTTTCACCCTTGAGATTAGTGACAACAATTCAGTGTGGGGAAACGGTTTGTGGTAGTGTGTAAGTTGATGCTGCTAGTGTGGAGGTCAGTTTAGCAAAATCTATTAGAAGTTGCTTATCTTCTATATGTATTACATGAAGTTGCTAATACATTAAAAAAGCAAATTGCAAAAAATACAGTGTCTGTTATAAAACATCAACAACATATTTATGTACATTCATAACTGCATAGAAAAAGTTGTAGAAGATATATGATTAAATGTAATCATGAATTTCAAAATGAAAGTCACAGTAAGATTATAATAGATATTGTTACCTAGCTACCTTAAGTTTTTTCCTACTGTACTTTGCATACTTTCCCTTTATAACCTGCTCCATGTCTCCATGTAACACCATTACTGCAAAGTAGAAAAAGCAGAGACTGCCTTTGATTTAGCAGTAGTTTGAGCTTCACATGTTCCCGTGTCATGTTCAGTATTACAGCAGCTGTGAAAACACGATAGGGGATTTGTGATTAGAAGTGCAGTTATTACCAGTGTCTTATTAGATCTTATTGTATATTGAAAAGGAGTTACTTGACATGCCAGAAAAATGTAGGTCAGAAATAAAATTTGACTTTGGTTTATGCTAAGGTGGTTTGAAAGGGTGCCTGTAATTAGAAAAGTTGAGTGAAAATACTTTGAACCTTTAAAAGTTAGGTTATAGTAACAGATTTAAGTCTAGTGTTTGGTAGGTTACTCCCCCTTGTGCCAAAAATGGGAAATACAAGTGAATTATTATTAAGCATAATTATAAAGCATAAGGGGAGGAAAGAGGTTTTATTTCTTAAAGCAAATATACACAATTTAAAATCAAGGGACAACATATGGAACATATCAATAAATTGGTTAGAGATCTACAAGTCATAGAAATGTTAAGTGTGAAAATGAGGGGAAAGTTTAAAATAGCTTAGAAAGAGATCACTAAATATCTTTATAAAGATCATAGGCACACAAAGTCAAGAAGCTAGAAGCTAGTTAATATTCCATTACCAAAGACTGATTATGAAAGAACATTTGAAGTAATTCAGGTTTCTTGAATGCTTCCGGAAAGTTTGCATCGAAGGAGTGAGAGTAGGGTTAATATTCTTCCAGAGCAGAAGAACCAGTTGACATGACTTCATAATGTAAAAGACTACATTTATTCTCTTACGTAAATTCATTCCTTGTTTTTAACTATTTCCAAAGATCCAAATTTTCTTTTTATGTTCAATTTGATACAAATCCGTCTGAACGTTATGACATATATTAGTTTCACATCCTAATAAATTAGATTCCAGCTTAAAAGGGTTCAGACAAATTATGTGTTAATTAAAATGAGCTATCGTTTGGTGTGTGCAAAGCACACTCAGTGATTGTTTACTTGTTCTGAATAGTAGTTTTGTTGCCTTTGTGGATGTAAAAAGTGGTTGAGTATTTTTGTAAGATTATTTAAAATAATCTAAGTTAAATTTCTCTAAAGTATGTAGTATTACCTAGCTTTATGAATGTAGCATAGAATGAGCTATTCATTGTCTCCTTTGACAGTTACATTGATGGAGATCTAAAGCTTTCTCCTAGTATCATCAGTTTTTGAGGCCAATCCAAGAAATTGGACTGGAAGTTCAGAGAGAGTGCACAGATACATGTATCTGTGCCTGCGTTGCAGGATCCAGCCATCAGCTGGCATCCAGTCAACAAATGTATGTTGATGCCAAGTCCTGTTTTGCATCAGGGCTACAGTGATATGTACAACAAAATTGCTCTCCTGAAGGAGCTTATGTTCTAGTAGAAGGAAAAGATAATAAATACTGCTGTACAATAGAAAGTGCTGGGTAACATGATAGATCTGTGTTAGGGCCACTCTGAACAAAGAGGAGGAGCACCCAGAAAACACCTTAAATACGAAACTTCTACCTTTTTTATTATTTTAATGATAAAACTAAACTTTTCAGAATAGAATTTTATATTTGTATTAATTAAGCTGAATCAGTTACTAGTTTCCAATTATACATGTAGATTAAGGGGCACAGTATAAGAAATATTAAATCTGTAATATAGTCTGGAAGGGCATTCGTATGAATGTGTCTTTTAGTGGCTGAGTGGACCTGATTAAAAAATAGTGTAAATATAGTAAGCTAAAGACTTGCCTGAAAGGTGGTTTAGTTTCCTGTCATTGATCTTATCCATATTTCACTCAGTACTGCATGTTGGGCTATATTTTTAAATTTTGTTTTGGTTATCTTTTCTTTTAAAAGATAAAATTATCTTCTTAAAAGTTTTTAAAGTTAAAAGGAACCTTGGAGTTCCTCCAGTCTGTTTTTTCATAACCAACAAGAGGTGCCAGAATCACACAAAGGACTTCTACAAGTTGTACATATGCCTAGACCTCCATGGGTTCATTAGATCTGGGTTGGAGCCTAGGTATCTATATATATAACTTCAGAGGTGATTCTGATAGGCAGTCTGTTGAGAACTAATACTCAAAATCAAACCTTTTAATAGAGAAATCCTGGTCTTCGGAGATGTCATGTGCCCAACAGTCCCCATAAGTAGGATCAGCTGATTTCCACACTAATCTGTAATCTTTCATAAAACTACAAAAGAAGTCTATCCTCAGGGTAGATGAACCTATTAAGTAGAAGTTAAGGATGTTTAGTTTTTGTTTTATTTCTTTATGGTGAGGTGCATTAGTTTTTATTTTGGGATGTTTGCTTGGATTGAAGGGCAACACTGAAGGACTTTTAAGCTTGTCTATTAAGTTTTCAAGTTCATATATAGATTTTGGCAGCACCAAAACAAAATTGAATACACCTTGCACCTCCTCTCCAACTTGCTACTTCTGCTTGTTACTAAAGGCAGGAGAAAATCCCTAGAAATAACAAAAAGTGAGGATAATTTCAGAGGAGTGTAAGAACTAATTTATGCAGTAAATAAAAATAAAGAACTGGTTTCATTCTGAACATTAATCAAGATGCCCCTAAGTTATATGTGAAAGAACCTTTGAAAAGGATATATGAGACCTCCATCTCTACAAAAAAAAAAAATTAAAAATTAGCTGGATGTGGTGGCATGTATCTGTAGTCCCAGCTGTTTGGGAGGCTGAGACCCAGGAGTTCGAGGCTTCAGCGAGCTGTGATTGTGCCACTGCACCCCAGCCTAGGTGACAGCAAGATCTCATCTCTAAAAATATTTTTAAAGTGGGGGAGATATAGTCTGTAATTGATTGCCCCATAAAATATAATAGCCAGCAGTAGAATTTTCACAAGGAAAATATTTATCATTTTATACTTGTCTATGAAACCAGAACAGAAGGCTTAAAATAATGGGGGCTGTATCCCACACTAACGGACCCTCCTTTAAAATGTATACCTTACAAAAATAAAAATATCTTAAGCCTTCTGAGCTGATGATCATGTTTAATCAACACACCCTTGAAATGTACTGAAGCAGCAACAAGAGCCACACTTCAGAGAGCTTTTATTCCTAGTTCTTTGACCGTAATACAGGGGTAGTGTGAAAAGACTTAAGCTCACTAGTACTGTATTATACGATCTTGAAAATCTTAAAGAAATGGGTATGTATGGGAAATTAAAGTTGCTTTAGAAGGTGTTCATATTTAGTCTTTGACCAATATTATACAAAAGTGTGAACATCTTGGATAGTCCAGTCTGAATGTTAGCAAAGGGTCTTTTTTTTAGTACTTTTCCATTAATGTCACTGTGTTAATTAAATTCCATGGAATGAAAATATCAGTTTGTGCCTATTTTGTTGTTGGTAGTCATTTGGTTTGTGCCAGTTTTGTGCTAAAATAAAGCAAGCACAATGCTGCTATGATAACTATTAAATGTTTCTTCTGATTTACATATATTAGAGTTTCTCTAAGGCTGTATAAGGGGAATTACTGGGTCATGAAGTGTTTGTCTTCAATTTGTCTTTATAATGCCAAATTACTTTCCAATGTGGTTGTATCGATTTATTTTCCACCAGAAATGTTAAGTAAATGTTCCCATCAACTCCTTGACAACATTTGGTATTGTCAGACTTTTAGATTTTTGCCCATATCATGAGTGTAAAAGGATATCTTGCTTTATGTTACATTTTCCTGATTATTAATAAAATGTTGAGCATCTTTTCTTGCATTTCTTAGCCATTCAGGTTTCCTCTGTGAGAAATATCTTACGTCTTTTGTACATTTTTCCATTGGATAGTTTATCTTTTATTTATAGTTATTTAAAATATTCTTGTTAATGATACTTTGGATATAGTTGTTTTACATTTTGTAATATTAGAAATTTTCTTGATTTTAAAGATATCTTATGTTTTTTTCTAATCTTAATGATTTAAATATATATACAAAATTCAATCTACCTTAAATTGGTTTTGTTTTAAATGTAAGTTTTTATATCTGATGGCAAATCCTGCTAGCTTTGTTTTTCTTTAGGAATTTATACAATCTTAAGTATTTGTATTAGTAGCTTGTGAAATACTATTAAAAAATATTATTGGGGGTCAGGCATGGTGACTCATGCCTATAATCCCAGCACTTTGGGAGACTGAGGCGGGAGGATCGCTTGAGGCCAGGAGTTTGAGACTTGCCTGGGCAACAACAGGAGACCCCATCTCTACATTAAAATTTACAAAATAAAGTTTTTAAAAATGCTGTTGGGACTTTGATTACAATTGCATTCAATTTATATAAATTTGAAACAGCAGCTTTAAAAGAATTTCCATGTATGTTGTATACATCTTTTATTTCTAAATACTGTGAGAGTGGGGGTTTTTTAGTTTATTTTTTACTATTAAAAGGGTCCTTTTAGGGCTAATGATCTTTAATACAGAGATAGCTCATTGCCTTATATATTTAATTATAAAAGGAAAGTATATGATTCTAAAACTCAGTATTAAGTATAAAAATTCAAAATAAGAGTCTCCTCTTATTTATCACATCCTTAGTCCCTTCTGGAAGGGCCACCATGGTGCAAAGGCCATTGTTTGTACTGTGCTCTTAAATGTTTTTCACCTTATTTTATGAGACATAAATTAAGTCCTGTAGAATTATATTGTCCTCTCATCCTAATTAATGGAAACTATTTGAATGTGTGGTTAAAATACAACTGTTTCAGACAGCATTACTGTGAGACAGAGTGGTAGGTTTTGAATCAGACATGGGTATGGCTTATTATGTTTTGTGATTTCAAGTTTTATAATCTGTTTTCTCACCTATGAAATAGGGATATACAAATGCCAACTTCATTATTCTAGACAGTCAAATACTTACTGAGCACCCTTTAATGCGATCCCTTGTTAAGAGTTAAATGAGATGACTTGCGTCAGGTACCTGACACATGGAAGATAGTCTTTTGATGTTCGTTCCAGTTTCCTGTGTTTGGGTAATTTTTTCAGCTTTAGTATCTTCTTTTTATTTAGAATCTGCATCAGGAGACAAATCTGTGTCACATTCTTGCACAACTCCTTCCACTTCTTCTGCCCCTGGACTGAATCCGACATCTGCACCTCCCACATCTGCTTCAGCAGTCCCCGTTTCTCCTGTTCCACAGTCACCAATACCTCCATTACTTCAGGACCCAAATCTTCTTAGGCAGTTGCTTCCTGCTTTGCAAGCCACGCTGCAACTTAATAATTCTAATGTGGACATATCTAAAATAAATGAAGGTAAATTTTCATTTTTAAAAATGTTTGCATTGTGCAAAATTATGTAATTAGTAAAATTCCCAAGTTACAGGAATAGTCTTTGTTTCCTCTTGAAATTCATTGTTTGAAATTTGGAATTTATGTCCCCCATAGTAGTTTAAGACCATTGGTAGTATAACTGAGTTAGTAATGCTTGCATCTTCTGTATATTTTTCAAGACTTGCCATATATTTAGTAGTTACTGGAGAGGAGCTATTCTATGTGCTTAATGTGTATTGTTTTTAAGTGAAAACAAAGAACATTTGTTAACATTAGTATAAAAGTTTTTTTATTTCTAGTATATTTCTAGATACCTGTATGGAGATAAGTAATTAGAATATTAAAAATATTCTAATTACTAGAAGAGTAGGAATTCATGTAGTTAAGTAAAATATTTGAAAAAATTCTGAGAAAGGAGGCGGTAGGTACTGAATAAAGTTTTGCTCTTTTCCTGGTTAATTGCATTGTTTAAGTCCAGCTTTGTTTTTCAATATTGTACTAAAGTGTTTAGGCAGCCACCTCGAAAGAAGTCTCAGTAAAGTGATATGGTTTTAATCTGGAAACCGTTCCGATTGAAACATTAAATCCTAAGTGCACTTTTCTGTTTAGATTAATCAGTTTCTTTTTGTGTACATTTTCACATAATATATTTAACAGCGGTGTTAAGTGGGTAAGTTCTTTTTTAATACTAAAAATAAAACTAATTGGTCATTATTTTTATTGTCAACTTTTTTGTATTTTGACTTTATTCTCTAAGATAACTGCAAGTTTTCTTGTTTGGTAGGTAAATGTTTCACTTAGGCAAAGTGGGGCCTTTAAACAGCTTGAGGAAACAGTAGCACAAGATAATGTCAATAATAAAAGATCATATGCATCAAAAATGCATGATATTCCTATGTGCCAGCTTTTTTATATCCATTTTTAAAAGACTGTTGGGGTAGATGTTGCTATACGGTTTCAGTGGCCAGCTTGTCTAAAAAAGCAATCACATGAAATAGCCATTTATCCAGTTAATTCCAAATAACGTACTGAGCACGTGGATAGGTTTCTGGCACAACGGGAAGTTCCTGTGAATACTCTTTAGTGTTTTTAAGAAGTCTCTTGGGGGGATTTCATTTAACTAAACATCCTAATCTATTAGTTTAAAGGAAAACTCTATTAGTTTATCTTTATTGTAAACCCATTAAGTTTCTTCTTCTCTGCCTCAGGTCATTGCAGATCTTTAGATTTCATTATATTACTCCAGTCTTCTAGACTTTTGAGAGTTCTGGTGTGAAACACTTCGGTTTTTTCTGGGTTCTCTTTGAGCTTTTGAGTTATTAATACCACATATGCCTCTGTTTTTATTTGAATTTAGGAAATAATATGTTTTTAGTTCTTACAGCAGCTGTTACACAAGCCTCACTGCAGTCTATAATTCATAAGTTCCTTACTGCTGGACCGTCTGCTTTCAACATCACGTCTCTGATTTCTCAAACTGCTCAGCTCTCTACACAAGGTATTCATACTCTGATATTGCTAGTATAGTAGCTTGATTTTGTTTGGTAATTAATGGCAGGTTTTTGCTTTTGGGTTTTTGTGTTTTTTTTTTTTTAGTTTTTGAAGAGATATACATTATTGGGTACAATAATGATTTTATGTTTGGTTTTTGTAACACTAGCATATATAGTAGTATTTTTATTTCCTTTTTATTTTTAGATGAAGCGAGCTTTGACATTTGTCTTAATGTATTACTATCAAATCTGTAGTAATGTATATATTTAATTCAGAGTTTAAGTTGTTAATGAAATGTTTTACTGCAAAGCTGAAAGTAAACTGTTGATATACCTGTATCTTCGTGAAACATTGCATGTGTCTAAAGAGTTGAAGTTTGGGTCAGGTTGATTTTAGATGATGTTTGACCAGAAGATGTGAAATGCTCAGTTCCTACCTTGAATTAGCTATTCCTCTTCGTGAAGGTGTCCACATGGGGAGGAACACACATGGGAACACAGGAAATGAACGGGTCACTTTGTCAAAAAGCTGAGAAGCTGAGCAGGAACACCTGGTCTGGAGTGGAGGTATAATGATGGTGCAAAGACTCGTAAGACTCTGTGACTAGCCTCACGAGCAGGAGACTGCAGGGGCTACCTCTGCTTACGTGTAGAATAAGAAAGAAGAAATAAGGTTGTTGAGGAGGCCTTCATGCGACACAAAGTTCAGGTTTAGTTCCCTTTTTCAGCCTCAAAAAGGAGAAAGTGTGCCACACCAGGTGTGCTTACCTCTTAACACACAGCTCATTGAGCCAGCGAGGCCCAGTGAGGTCAGATCTGACTTACTCAGATATATGCTCTCTGTGGGGATAGGGTGTGTAGAGTGATGCAGAGATCTTCACCTCATATATTACAAAGGTTTTTTAGGTTTTTTGTTTTTGAAATTAATTGCTTCATTCTTTTACAGCCCAGCCATCTAATCAGTCTCCAATGTCTTTAACATCTGATGCGTCATCCCCGAGATCCTATGTGTCTCCAAGAATAAGCACACCTCAAACTAACACAGTCCCTATCAAACCTCTGATTAGTACCCCTCCTGTTTCATCACAGCCAAAGGTATGTCTCTTTGGAGGGAAATTTGGAAGCAGAACTACTTACTTTTCCAAAATTATTGTTTTAGGATCTATATTTTAGAAAAAAGTCCTCTAAGAATGAGGTAATGGTGAAATGAATGACAGGTGAGTGATAGTTGATGCAGGTTAAAATTTCTGAGTTCATTGAGGGGTGAAAGAGGGACTTGAATCTGGGCTACTTGTATACACCACCTGACCCCATTCCCTACTGGCTTTGGGATTTGTGGTATGAAGAGCCAGGATAAAGAAGATATACTGAGTCAGTCTTAATACTTATAGAATTTTCAAACTCTAAAAGACATGAGAGAATATGTTTTCCAGTGTGTTTTTCATACTTTTATTTAAAAAATTAGTTGCTGTACTAAGAGCTTTATGTGTATTATATTTGACCTTCACGTGAGAATCACCTGCCTCATTTAATAGATGAGAAAATTAAACTTTCATTTAATTCTAGTTTTTTGTGGTAGAATCAGAATTTGAAATCTAGGTCTTTGTGAATACAGAACTCATTTTACCAAGCTGTACTGCATGTGTGTTTGTCCAAGCAAAATCTTACATAGGTGGCTCCTTAGAGCACAGTTAGAAAATCGTTGGACTATTCTTACTGGACTTACTGAACAGGACTGTAGAATGCTACATTCAAGTTTTGTATCACAGCATTTGAGTCTTGTCCATAATTCATAAGTAAATCCCAATTGTACTCATTCTTTGCTTTTTAACATGCCATTAGTGAAACATTGAAAGGTTTAGAGTTCACTGTTGCAAGTTGTGATTTTTTTTTTTTTTTTAAATTCCTAATGGTAAATGTTAGGGGTGAATTCTTTTTAGTAGTTGTGAAACAAAATGCTAAAGAATTGTTTATTCAAATAAACCAGAAGCCAAAAAATAAAAATGCATTGAAACATAGCTTGAAAGTGATAGTAGGCAAACTTTTAGGTGTTCTTATTTTTCATCCCTTTCCTCCCTTGGCCATTGATCTGTGCTTGTTTTAGGACCATTCTGGATTGATTTTTTTTTTCTTAATTCCAAGTTACAGTTGTTAGTTTATAATGCAGTTCCTCGTCATTTGCCTGTGCTTTGGGGGGGAAGAATTAAAATGTGAATTTCTGCAAAAGAGACCTTATTTTTAGAGCTTAGAACTTAATCTTCAGAGTTGTATTTTAAGAGTACAATAGATAGTAGCTAAGAGTGAAATGAGTGGTGGTAGTTTTACAGTTTTTTGCATTCAAAAAACCTTTTCAAGTTGTTTTAAAAAAATAATTGGACACAAGCTTATGTAATGTAGAACTTACCAAAGTGTACTTTTTAAAAGACTTTTGACTAGAATTGATAGATAATATTCAGAAGTAGCAGGACTTCCCAGATTTGTTTGGGAGAATTATTAATCATCCAGAACAAACAGCAAACTAGCAGCTAGAAGATGTGACTTAATCACAAAAGGCTGCATCTGCCTTTGTGCCTTAATTTGGGTTTTGTATTTAAACTGCTTGTTTTCTCTGCCGCTGGCATCTGAATATAAGTAGCGTGTGTATTCCCTTAACCTTTTGGTGTCTACCTCTGTAGGGTAGCATCTTTGAAAAACTCTCTGGTTGAATTTGTATAGATCAAGCTATATATTTCTCCCTCTGTGGTTGAAATCTGAGCATCTGTGTTTGTATGATGTGGTAACATAGATATTTACTTTTACTGATACAAAAATAACATGCTGTTTTAGGAAGGTAATTTTATGGCGTTGGACCATACAACAAAAAAATCTAATTTTTTTGTTAAATAATTTTTTTTTTGTTACATAAATAGTTAAGTTTCAAAACTTAACTGTCCTCTAGCTGTGTGACCTTTGGCAATTCCTTTGTTTTCATTTCTTTAAAACTCCAGATTTTGCAGTGTTTATAGTTACTGACTAGATTTGCAAGGAGAGAGTGGATTGGATTTGAGGACTTAAACAGTAATTTACCCAATTAAATGTTTGTATTACTAATACTAATCTTATAAAGCAAGACAGCCCTGCTCTCTTTCTTAATCATTGGAGAGTAGAAATAATAGGAAAGTTTCATTGGTACTAGAACTTCTGCTTTTCGTTAGTTTCCATGCTATTTGCCTACGTGATAGAAGCCTGTCTCACCAGATTTTGACATTTCAGGTTAGTACTCCAGTAGTTAAGCAAGGACCAGTGTCACAATCGGCCACACAGCAGCCTGTAACTGCTGACAAGCAGCAAGGTCATGAACCTGTCTCTCCTCGAAGTCTTCAGCGCTCAAGGTAAGTTGATAATGTGTACTGAGATACATTATCTTCTTTATTATGGCACACTGCATTGTTTGATTGTTACATATGCATAATAGAACTTGGAAGAATCCATGGGTAGCCTAACGTAGTTTCATGTATTCTAAAATTTACAACAACAGATCTTACATACAAGTATATAATTGTCTCTAGTAGTGAAGCTTGGGTTATTTTTGAAGAAAGTGGTGGCTCTTTAAAATTTTATTTAGTAGAATATTATGGGTCTAAAAATACATATAATACTTGTATGTACAAAAGGGGCACATGATTTTACAATTCTTTGTTGGAATTACATCACTTTTTAACCTCCTCATAGCAGTTTTGATTTGAGTATGTTGATGAAGCCAAAAATCTCACATTGAAAACTCAGCCAGTGTTTCCCAACTGGTGTGTATCAGGCTTTTCCAGTAGCTTCAGCTCTGACCCTATACAGATTGCTTTTTAGTTAAATAGCGCTGTATTATGTTGTCACTTTTCTTTGTATTAACAATACAACTTTAAATGAAATTTATTGAATGAATAGTTTTCATTTGATTGATTTTCCTATTTTTATTTCATGCTATGAGGTGGCAAAATAATTCAACTGTTGTTTTTATTGTTGTTTTCTAAACAAGCATTTCAGAACTTATACATCCAAATGAGAGTTGTTCCCTTCAAAATAATCACCTTGGGAAGCTGTCTGCTTACTCCAGCAATGTTGCCATTGCTCAGAACATTTTTGGGAAATACTTCTTTTAAATTGTCTTTAGAGGCTGCAGTATTATTTTAAATATCCTCAGTGATGAAAACTCTTCATCCTTTGGGAGATTTAGTTTTTGGAAATAACTGAAATTCATTCAGAGCCAAGTCTGGTGAAGCAGGTAGGAAATCAACTTGGGTGATTCAGTTTTTTGGTTCTCACCACCATATCCCCAAACCCTGGCCCAAACCATTCAGTTCTAAAAGAAGATAAACAATCTCAAGAGTGTAATGTTTTGGTCTTGTTTTGCCACTGTGCTCATTCGGTGCTATCCAGTAAAATGCCTGTACTTTGCTTCACGTCGTTTCCCCTTGTGATTCCGCAGAACACTTTGTCCTGATGTTGAACAGTCAGAGGCAATGTGTATTTCCCCCCTCCCTATCTAGATGTATATGAGATACAGTCTTCAGATGTGACTTACATTTACAGCTGTTAAATGTGACCACTTCTTAGTTACATTCTTCATAGTGTTTGTGGTGTACAAAATCCACAGGTTCTGCTGTCACATTTGGAGAGTAACAGTTACTTTACATTTGAGTCTGACAGTAGTGTTAAAAGAGCTCTTTTTTCCCCAAAAAAGTGTATTGAGAAATATATGATGGTATACTTTGGATTGTTAATTCTGTTTATTTGATGTTAAAAACAACAAATTTCTCTTAAGAATTTGGATATCTTTTAAATTAAAACAAGTTACTAACAATTTCTAGGATACCCAAAAACTGCTTTTAAACATACTACAACATTCAATTCTGTTTTCACTACACGTTCAATTCTGTTTTCTCTTCTAGTAGCCAGAGAAGTCCGTCACCTGGTCCAAATCATACTTCTGGTAGTAATGCATCAAATGCAACAGTTGTACCACAGAATTCATCTGCACGACCTGCGTGTTCATTAACCCCTACGCTAGCAGCACACTTCAATGAAAATCTCATAAAACATGTTCAAGGATGGCCTGCAGATCATGCAGAGAAGCAGGTATGTTACCTGATTGACAGCCCATGCTTTACCTTTGAGCAACCAGCAAAACAGGACTTCATTCAACTTTTAGAAAATCTAATCTGGACCACTTTACATTCAAGCTGTATTTAAAATAACTAGTTGCTAATTTGATTATCTGTAGTCATTTTATAAAATATTTGATATATATTTATAAGTTAATAATTTTCTATGGTTTCACAAATTTTTTTTTTTTTTGATGTAGTATTCTTTTTTTGTAGAGACAGGGTCTCGCTATATTGCTCAGGTTGGCCTCAAACTCCTGGCCTCAGGCTATCTTCTTTTACTTCCCAAAGTGCTGGGAATAGTACTTTAATACAATTATTGTAGCTATTATTACTAAGTACTTAGCATTTAACTCTGTGCTAAGGGCCTTATATTTATTTTCTTTGCTGCTTAAAACTGCTAAGCAGTGCAGATAATGAGTTCTCTAATTTACTGTTGTGCTTTTGCCAGTCAGCCACTCTGAAAGTTTCAGAATCCATTAGAACTATTAATCTCATATGACTCTCCCACTAGACTAGCAACTAAAAGTTAGGTGACATTTTTTTCTTTGAGATGGGAGATTTTAGGACATTGTAGGTTACTGCCATTTGCCTCTCCTTTTTATTAGATAACTGACCATCTGGGGTATTCTGAAATTTAACAGAGAATATGTTATGTGTCTCATGATACAGGAGTATAGTGAGGCTCTTTGATCAATATTATACATGAACTTGCAGGAATGACAGTCTCTTTGGCTGACCCAGAAACTTTTATTAACCACAAATTATGAGTCCTTTCCTGGTGCTATACTATCCTGAGATTGAAAATGCTATTTTTTAAAGAAACCTGATAGGGAGATCTTAAAAAAAATAAGTACCTTCCACCATTAGAGACGTTTTCGTAGAATCATTTTTCTTCTTAAATTCACCAGTATTTTTGTGTCTTTAAAGCAAAGGGATTATTCTATAATCTTGGTGTAAAGAAATTTAATGTTTTATTTTGTGTATGTTAATGTGATTTATAATATATTTCATATGATCTTTATTCCTTTAATCATAGGCATCGAGATTACGTGAAGAAGCCCATAACATGGGAAGCGTTCACATGTCAGAAATTTGTACTGAATTAAAAAATTTAAGATCTTTAGTCCGAGTATGTGAAATTCAAGCAACTTTGCGAGAGCAAAGGTAAATTTTTCACTGAAATAAATGTTTGTTTCTTAGAATTATGTATCTTAACTCAAAATAAAGAACATAAATCAAATTTTATTTTTGAAACTTAAAGTTCTCTTTTATATATATTGTATCATGTTCTGTAACCATTTTCATAATTTAATATTCCTGGTGACTGATAAGGTATGCAGATTTTATTTTTCTTAACTCATGATAAATACTTCATTAGGCTGCTTCCTTATAACTCCATAAGCTATAATAATATTTAAAAAGTAAAATGTTGACAGCAAGTAATTATAAATGTTCTCTCTTGAGGTTAACACTCTTGCTAAAGGTATTTATTATAGTTGAAATTTCAGATTACTATTTATATTGTCCTTGTACCACCAATAGATTCCTGGAAATTACAAAGGAAGTTGTCCAGCAAGATTAGGGATGTAGTAGTGTACCTGTTATTTTAATTTTTTTCACCGAGACTCTTGTCTCATATTTCTTAATCTACTATTTCCTCAAGTAGAATGTGTAAGTCACAATAAATAGCATAGGTTTTTTTAAATTTTGAATGCTTATTAATTATAAAATTGAGGACAAACTTTCAATAGCTTCATGTCCTGTCTGTATAAGTTACTGGGTTACAGGTTGAATTACTCTTGTCACAAAAATTTAATAAATACCAAATGGGAATTTATAGTAAATTTGGAAAAGTGAGGTGTTTTTGTTTTTGTTTTAATTACTAAAGTTTCTGGAAGTACTTTTTTTTTTTTTTTTTTTTTGAGACAGAGTCTCGCTTTGTTGCCCGGGCTCGAGTGAGTGCCGTGGCATCAGCCTAGCTCACAGCAACCTCAAACTCCTGGGCTCAAGCGATCCTACTGCCTCAGCCTCCTGAGTAGCTGGGACTACAGGCATGCGCCACCATGCCCGGCTAATTTTTTTATATATATATTTTTTTTAGTTGGCCAGATCATTTCTTTCTATTTTTAGTAGAGACGGGGTCTCACTCTTGCTCAGGCTGGTCTCCAACTCCTGACCATGAGCGATCCGCCCGCCTCGGCCTCCCAGAGTGCTAGGATTACAGGCGTGAGCCACCGCGCCAGGCCCTGGAAGTACTTTTTTAATATCAAATGTGAGTTTTTTCATATGCTATTCATTATTGCATCTTAGGAAAACACTATACACAGTCAAATATCAAGCCAATATATATGATTATGCCTAATTCACAAGTATAGGTAATAAATACAATAGTTCACAGAAGAGAGAGGTCAAAAGGGGAAGCATTCTATGAAGTTTATGGGAATCTATAGTTAACTGGATTTGTGGGGGTTTTGTTTGTTTGTTTTAAACATACAGTGTATCAGTTGGACTTTTATTTGGCTCCATTTTCATGTCGCTACATCTATACTGAGCATTGCTCTTCTGAATGATTACCCTCTTGCACTACTAGTTAATTCTAATCTTACTGTATTAGTGGGTTTATCTTATGTTTAATATCTACTGCTTTTAAAAAAATGTGATTCCGTATATAGAACAACAAATTTTAAATCATTCATTATAATCAAAGTAATTGAGAAATTGTTAGAAAATGAAAACATTCTTTTGTCATCTGGACACTTTAATATATATATCATGTATTAAAATGCTTATTTTGTCTTAAGTGTAAACTAAAACAGTTTTTAATTATTTAGTCTTAATCAGTAATTACTCATTTTATTAAGATATTTTTGTAGTTAAAAGCTTGGTTTTTCTGTAACATTTACATAACACACAAATTCTAATGTCTGCGTTTATTTTTCAGGATACTATTTTTGAGACAACAAATTAAGGAACTCGAAAAGCTAAAAAATCAGAATTCCTTCATGGTGTGAAGATGTGAATAATTGCACATGGTTTTGAGTACAGAAACTGTAAATCTATTGCCCAATCTTAACATTTTTTGAGCTGCATTTAAGTAGACTTTGGACCGTTAAGCTGGGCAAAGGAAATGACAAGGGGACGGGATCTGTGAGAGTCAATTCAGGGGAAAGATACAAGATGGATTTGTAAAACCCTTGAACTGTAGATTTCTTGTAGATGTATTCTTCACGTTGTAAATATGTTTTGTAGAGTGAAGCCATGGGAAGCCATGTGTAACAGAGCTTAGACATCCAAAACTAATCAATGCTGAGGTGGCTAAATACCTAGCCTTTTACATGTAAACCTGTCTGCAAAATTAGCTTTTTTAAAAAAAATTTTTGGGGGGTTAATTTATCATTCAGAAATCTTGCATTTTCAAAAATTCAGTGCAAGCGCCAGGTGATCTGTGTCTAAGGATACAATTTTGAACCATACGGGCAGTGTATAAAATATCATGAAACAACTGTTTCCACACTTGCACCTGATCAAGAGCAGTGCTTCTCCATTTGTTTTGCAGAGAAATGTTTTTCATTTCCCGTGTGTTCCATTTCCCTCTTGAAATCCTTGATCTGATTTTATCCATTTTTTAAAGCTCCTCTTTTTCTCCTTTCTTAAGGCACTGTTGCTATGGCACTTTCCTATAACCTTTTCATTCCTGTGTACAGTAGCTTAAAATTGCAGTGATTGAGCATAACCCACTTGTTTGTGTAAATTATTGAAATCCATTTGCACCCTGTAAGAATGGACTTAAAAGTACTGCTGGGCATGTGTGCTGAAAGTACATTGATTGCTCAAATATAAGGAAATGGCCCAATGAACATGGTTGTGGGAGGGGAAAGAGGAAACAAAGCTAGTCAGATGTGAATTGTATCTGTTGTAATAAACATGTTAAAACAAACAAAAATTGTTATTTTTCTTTTCCTTCGGTCAGTGCATATTAGAATTTGAACTACCTGGGGATTCTTTATCAGAACTATTCTTGTTGAATATTTATACTTAATTGAAATAATTCCTTAAGGGAGGTTTTGTTTAAAGCATATTAACAGGAAATTGTGTATAAGATATTTAATGAAACATGAAATTCAACAAGAATGATTAAGTCACTTCCCAAGTGGTTGTCATTTGTTAAACCCTGGTTTACCTGTCTTGCTATTATGACATTTCATTTTGAAGGATGTTTGTGTTGTAGCTAACTGTTCAAGTCTGGTGCTGACTGCTGTTCTTAGCCATCACAAAACGCTAAATTTGTGTAATTGGAGCTTCCTGCTGTTATCTGGAAATGGTAGGAAAGCTCAGCTTTGTATATTGTTTCCTAAAGTATATTAAAATAAAAAAAAGAAACTATTGCTACTATAAAATTACCTTGACTTTTT
The DNA here is from genome assembly GCA_028533085.1 of Varecia variegata. NCBI lineage: Eukaryota > Metazoa > Chordata > Mammalia > Primates > Lemuridae > Varecia > Varecia variegata. The sequence goes on from CM052453.1 coordinate 18,533,930, forward strand.
TTCTTTGCTAAATTATTAGTCATGTGGTCTTAGCTTAACACTGCCAATATTGTATCAAATCATGAGGGATTCTGTATGCAAAAAAAAAATTATTTTTGTTTGTTTTTTTTTCCCCCCACAAGATTATTTTAACTTCAGAATCTTGACATCTGATTTCTAGGGTTCCCCCTCCCCTCTGTTGAGGCAGATATGTGCTTCCAGAACTGCCAGCACCAAGGGCTTATTTTCGATATTAGACATCGACGTCAATGTTACTAGATTCTGAGTTTCAAAATTGCACTTGTGCTTTAAGCGTATTTAAAGTATAGAAGTTAATGCTTAAACTTCTCAATAAATTTTAAAAGTAAACTGTAAGCAATAGTATTGTTGGTATTTTCTAAAATACAAAAATGTTCCAGTGTAAATAAGAGGAATTAAAATCTTATACTGGAAGCTGATTTTTTCCTTGTAACCTAAGAATATTTTTTAAAATGTAAGAAAAAAATGTTATGAATTATATTGCCATGAAATGTTCATTCCTGTGAGATTGTTAATGTTAACATTTGCTGACCTTAATAAGTGCATGTAAATGAAACCCCAAAGAGCTGTGATAAGCTAGAACCCTTTACTGTATCTTTTCTAGAAAGAAGTGAGCAATTTGTGACATAATAGGCGAATGTTTCCTGATCAGATGGCAATTTGTGATGTAGGCAGGTTTGAATTTGATTCATTAATAGCTTTTTGATCCTGTCGCTCTTTTCCTTTGTTTTCAAAAAATGTTTACATTTTGAAATAGTCACTAGTCACATTTAGAAGATGTCTAACTTGAAATTTCTTAGTGAATTTTTAAATGCAGAAAATTAAAATTTTTGTAATATTTGATCCATTTATGATTCTGTAGTAAAATATTTTAAATATTGCACTTTAATACAGACATGATGTCCAGCTCTTAACCTACTTAAGGTAACTAGGGACTATCTATTAAAATAGGCATAATATCCTGACATATTCCTTATTTAGTTGGCCTGTTCCCATAGATTTGAACATGTATCTTGGTTCAGATGATTTGAAGATAGAAATACTGAATAGCCCCTAGGGAACTTGAGTTTTTGTTTTTTTGTTTTAAAAGATTAGTAGTCTTCCTTCCAACCTTAAAAACTGGTATTGTAATGAAATATTAATACGAAGGTGAGTCTGTTAGAAATTCCCATGAAGAACCAGCTTTTCTACCTTTTTCCCATTTTCTAACTAATTTTAAAACTTGGACTAAAATTCCAGATATTAAGCTCACTGAAATTTCAACTCCATGCTCCAACCCTTTTTCAAGACATTCTGCTTCTTTTAATAGCCCAAGTGAGTGGTTCTATATTTGTTAGGAATCTTTTATGTTTCACACTTGTAAAATCTTGGGAAGGAGGTGCTTAAAACTTTACAAAGAATTCTCATTTTCAAAAACGGTTTCTTGTTCTGTGTAAACACAACCTTAGCTTTAAGGGACTATTTCAAAAGGGAGGGGGCAGGGTGAGAATTTCTTCACCCCGCCTACTGTAACTATGGTAGTTCAGAACTTGGCGCTACTTTATTTAGATGTTGGATTTGAATATACAGATTTCTTTTCAATACTTGTAAATATGGCTATATTCTTGTATTTGTACGGGAGTGTACAAAATGGCACTAAAAAGTAATAAATATGTTTTGACTATATTGTGCAGTTATTTCAGAACAGTGTGTTTTGAAACAGTCTTAGAATACATAATTTGAGTAAGGAAATTTAAAATTATGCTAACATTTTAATAGCAGTCCATGTGTTTCAATAGTCTATAGTTTCTTAATTACACTATTTTAATCAAAATTCTGACTTAAAGTTGGAATTCTTTAAGTACTATCCCTGAGCTTGGGAGTGCCCTAAGTGCAGTCTGCCGAGGTGATCTCCTCAGGCTCTTCATATGTCACGTAACATCCAAACATTTCCAGCCCTGATCTCTGAGTTCTCAACAAGTCAGCTTGGATACGTGCCTGGAAGAACTCGGGACTGTGCTTCAGGCATTATTCTCCAGTGTTGCCGTTTTTAGTAATTAACACCAACCCAGGTTGCTCAAAACCCATGGCATCCTTTGTTTTTTTCTCTGACACGCCATATTTAACCCATCAAGGCCCACGAGCTCTGCCTTCAGAATGCATTTGGGATGTGGGAGCTGCTCACTACTGCAAGGTTTACCTCTCCTGTCCAACCCACAGTCTTCTGAGCCAAAGCCCTGGCAACCTCCCTGCTTCTGCCCTTATCCCAGGCTCCCTCCACCCTCTCCCATACACAGTTTGTTCTCCATACAGCCACCAGGGTAAAGTGTAGACACCAAGTCCTTCTGCTCCTAATCCTCCAATGACCACCCACCCAGAGTGCCTGCCAGGGCTTACCTATTCAAGCTCCTCGGTGTTCCCACGATCTCATCCACCTGTTTGTCCCTTGCTCACCACAGGCCCTCCTAGTGGGGTTTTGCATCTTTCTCTGCCTGGAAAACCTGCTGGGAATTTGCACAGCTTGCTGCCCAATCATCAGTCTCGAATGTCACCTCAAAGAGGCCCTTTCTGACCACCCAGCCCATCTGAAAAGGGACCCTCTGTCACTGTTCTTCACTCTAGTTTTCTTCAAAAGAACGGTGTCTGATACTCCGTAAATCTCTGTTGAGTGCATTAATGTGTTACGAGCTTTGGGCAGAATTTAGGAGAATTTACAGAAGTGACTGAAAATTTTTTCTTGGAAGTTTTGATTTTGGAACAGGATGGAAAAGGAACAGCAAATAGTTTTTTTGTTTTTTTTTTTAAGAAATGATGACACTGGGTACCAAAACCTAACTCCAAACCTGTCTTGTTAGCATTATAAAATTTCCTCTACGTAAGAGTAATCAACTGAACCAGGTAATAATTATGGCCTCCTATGAATGCATTGTAGGAGTAAATAAGCGGGTGAGAAATGGGATGCTACTTCAGTGACAACCCTGCTTCTGAAGGGCAGGGTTGGGTGAAACATGGGGCTTGGAGACTGTTCTGGTTTCACAAGGGCCCGATCAGATGATGATGCATTGACACCCAACCAGACCTTTCTGACTTTTTAGGACAGGAACTAGACCAGGGGTGGGGAAACTTTTCATGTTGGAAGCCGCATTAATTTAGCTGTAATCAAATAAGACCATTCAAGAAACTTCAATTAGATATACTTAAAAATGTACATTACTTTGTAAAAATCTAACCACTATGTACTTAATAATTTCAAAAAATGAAAACTATTTGTCAATTTTAAAGTTAACCTTTTAATGACTTTGTTATATCTGCTTTTTGTTGGAAAGCATTTGGATATTTGGTTGCAGCATGGAGGTCTGCAGTTTCAGGTGATCCTCTAGATGGGTATCAGTCACTGGTGACCTTAAGGGTGTCTTGATTCAGGTTAGGTATGAGAATGCAGATTCACAGCAATAAGAGGTTGAAAAGCAAGAAAGCATTTTTTGGGCATGTTGCCAAAGGTGTGGGTATTCTGCATTTTTCCATATTTCAATTGGATCTTTCTTAGTATTAATGACTTTAAAGTGTCACCTACTGGCCAGGTGCAGTGGCTCATGCTTGTAATCCTAGCACTTTGGGAGGCCAAGCTGGGAGGATCGCTTGAGCTCAGGAGTTACAGACCAGCCTGAGCAAGAGCAAGTCCTCATCTCTACTAAAAATAGAAAAATTAGCCAAGTGTGGTGCGTGCTTGTAGTCTTAGCTACTCTGGAGGCTGAGGCGGGAGGATCACTTCAGCCCAGGAGTTTGAGGTTGCTGTGAGCTAGGCTGACACCACGGCACTCTAGCCAGGTGACAGAGCAAGAGTCTTGTCGCAAATAAATAAATAAATAAATAAAAAAGTCATCTATGGAGAGCTCGATCAGTTCCATCTGTAGTTCTTTAGGTGCCTTGGTGAGTATCAACTAGCAGAGACTGAAGTGCTAGTTTGAGGGTGATGTCCTGATTCTCAAATTCAGAGAAACTTTGATTGTATCTTCCAATTAATAGGTCTATAATCGCTGTGTATTCTCCAAATGATTCACATGTATTACCCTGCTCATCAATGACCTTTGCTAACTGGGGAGAATGTTCACCTGAAATTTCCTTTTGAAGAAGTGTTTTGAAAAAATTAGCTTTTCTTGAAATGGTTGGATTTTTTGCCACATATTATATACAGAGTTAGTTTTACCTTGCAAAGAAATATTCAAGTCATTTTGATTTGACATGATATCACACAAATGCTACATTCCTATAGAAATCATCTTTCAATAATTCACATTGCTGATTCTGTTCTTCATAAAATTTATCTGTTCTAAAAATTTTGGCTAACACCTGTCCCTGTGATAGCCAATGCACTTCAGAATGATACAGCAAATCCACACTGAATACCTCATTGTTCAACTTTAGCATGTTACGAAACTGATGATGCTGTGTTGCATTTGCAGGAATATAGGTAATACGCACAACTTGTTGCAAAGTGTTACTTAAAACAGCACAGATTTTGCGGATGCAATATACAATGAAAAGAAATGAGAGCATCTGGATCTGTGAATACTTTTTTAATATGTGCAATAAACCCTTCATGTTTTCCTGTTATGGAAGGTGCACCGTCTGTACATCATTCACTAAATTTCCAATTTCACATTTGTCTTGAAAAGTTGTTGAAGATATCTATTCCCTGTGTTCTATTTGCAAGAATGCCCAAAGCAAGTAACTCTTGGTAGCAAAGAAAATCTTCTGTTATGACCCAGATGAAGTATAAAACCTTCACCCAGTATCAGTTGATTCATCTGTAGTGATTGAATAATTTATTTTCCTTTTGAAGTATTGCATGAAGTTGTTCTGTGAAGTTGAAGGCTAATTCATACTGCCAATCAGTTATGGTTCTCCTTGAAAGAAGCAGTTGTTTGTATTTTGAAATGTTGCCGGAGTCTAAGCATCCTACAGCTTCGACAATGCATTCTTTCACAATGTCTACATCACTGAATGGCTTCCCTTCTTTCCCAAGGATATAAGCTACTTTATAAGTTGCTTCAGTGGCATTATTGCCAGGTCTTATTGCTGCTTGAAAGAGTTGTCTCTGCTTTTGCTTTTCATCTCTTAATTTCTGCAACACAAGCTTTTGTGCCTCTGTCTCTAATTTATTTGTGGTCCTTATGAGTGTTATAATGCTGATGAGCACTGAATTTCTTTAATGTTGATATTGCAGTATCACAAAGCAAGCAAATCATCTTGAGCAGAAACAAGATAGTATTGCAAGTCCCAATCCTCATTTGAAAAATCTGTTTCCTTCCTTCAGCGTTCTCTTGGTCTTTTTTGACATGATGGGCTGTTAAACAGACAGAATTAAAACATACTGTCGAGCTGTGCAACTATTCACAAATTCCACTTCAAATAGAAACACAGCGCACCGTTGTCAAAAGCTGATAACAACAGACTGGCGTGCTCGGCCCCCATAAACTCTCACCAACCAGCCTCTTGCGTTAGTGGCGCCAGTCAGGTGGGGGAGTTAGAACTAAATCAGGAGTGTGGCAGCCGTCAGTTTAGCCCTCATGGCTCACTAATGTTCTAACTGTGCCGATCCGTCTGGGAGGATTACTTCATTGAAACTTCCTTTATTCTTTGGTATTTTAAATACATTCATTTTAAAAATAAAAATATTAAAGACAAAAATGTATTAATAAAAATAAAAGGATTTGTTCCGTAAATTTGGATTTAGTCAAAAGGCCACACTTAAGGACCTAGAAGGCCACATGTGGCCTTAAGGCCATAGGCTCTCCACCCCTGACCCAGACCCTCTTGAGTCACATTCTGAGGTGTCACCAATAGAACATCTGTCCTGCCTACACCTACTCATCCTGTAAGAAAGTGGCTGGGATGTGGGAATCGCCTGCCTTTGCCAGGGGTGGGAAGGTTATGACTGGGTGCCGTTGTGTGCACTCTATAAACGCGCATCTTTGTTAAAGTGCCTGCTGTTACTTGCCTAATTTGATCAGCAAACGTGGGTATGTTAGAATAAGCTGTTTCTAAGTGTTTTTAGGTAGTTTCAGAGTTTTTACCTTGAGTGAGAACAACAGAAGGTAAAGACAATGGCTTTTGCCATTTTTGTGTGTTACATGTTCCCATCATGTAGAAGAATCACATGTTGGGGTCTCAAAAGATATTTAAGTCAACAAACCTCTTAAATTTCACTTTTTTCACCCCACACTTTAATGCCTTGACATTTTATTATCTATATGAGCTAAAACTGTTAAGGTGATAAGCAAAATATTACTGTGGTTGGTGAGAGCTCTGACTTTTAAAATGTCAGTGCAGTTTCAGGCTACATTTCCCTGTGTCTGTTTCACAAGCACAAGAGTTTGAAAGCTACAATCTAAAATACTGATCACAATGTATTATAGAAATGCTCAACATCGTTAATCATCAGGGAAGTGCAAATCAAAACCATAGTGAGATATCATCTCACCCCCGTTAGGATGGCTTGTATCAATAAGAAAAAATAACACATGCTGCAAGGATGTGGGGAAAAGGAATTCTTGCACACTGTTGGGAATGTAACTTAGTGCAGCCACCGTGAAAACACTATGGAGGTTTCTCACTCTGGGTATACACCCAAAAGAAAGGGAATCGGTGTGTTGAAGAGATCTCTGCACCCCATGTTTATTGCAGCATTATGCACTGTAGCCAAGATTCGGAATCAACCTAAGTGTCCGTCAATGGATGAATGGATAAAGAAATTGTGGTGCATATATACGATGGAATATTACAATACATAGCCACAAAAAAGAATGAAATCCTGTCATTCCTGGGAACATGGACGAGCCTGGAGGATGCATGTTCCATGAAATAAGCCAGGATCAGAAACGTACATACCTCATGTTCTCACTCATATGTGGGACCTTATAAAGTTGATGTCATAGAAGTGAGAGTCGGATAGTGGTTACTAGAGGCTGGGAAGGGTCGTGGGAGGGGGCATAGAGAGAGGGTGGTTAAAGAATCCAAAATTGCAGCCAGATAGGAGGAATGAGTTCTTGTGATCTATAGCAGCAGTGTCCAACCTTTTTGGCACCAGGGGCCAGTTTCAGGGAAGACATTTTTTCCACGGTCCAGGGGTTGGGGGAGGTGGAGCTCAGGCGGTGATGCGAGCGATGGGGAGCAGCTGTAAATGCAGATGCAGCTGCTCTCTCTGGCCTGCTGCTCACCTCGTGCTGTGTGGCCCGGTTCCTAACAAGCCAGTACTGGTCCGTGGCCTGGGGGTTGGGGACTGCAGTTCTATAGCACTGTAGGGTGACTAGTTTGCAAGAATTGATTATTTATATTCGAATAGCTAGAAAAGAGGATTTGGAATTTTCTCAACATGAATGATGAATGTTTGAGATGATGCCTTACGCCAATTACCCTGATTTGATCACTATACATTGTATTATTGAAGCATCACTATGGACCCCATAGATATGTACAATTATATGTCAACTATAATATTAAAAAATAAATGAATAAACAAGATAATAACCCTAAATATACTCATTGTGAAGAGTATATATAGTAGCAAATGAAATAAAGTCATATACTGATAATGGAATTGCAAGAGAAGGTAGCAGACGAAGTATGCCCCGATGCTTAACGAAAGTTTTTAAAGAGCCAAAATATCCGTTTATAAACATCAGAACAATGACAGGCACACACCCTGCTCTATAATCTTTGAAAAGTGGTGGCCAGAGAGAAAGGAACACACGAAACTTTGGCATCGTTTAGCACGTTTGCTAGGCACTGCTGAATTAGTCAGGGTTCGGCCAGAAAATGGAAGTCACTGGATATCTCACAAGGCGGGAATTTGGAGCTGGTGGAGGGCGAAACACCAGGGCAAGAAACAAGACAGGGAAGCGCTGGGACTGTGCATGGAGAGGCAGCTGGATCGGGAGGGCAGGAGAAAGGAACCTGAGAGCAAAAGGCAAGTGACCAGCATGAGCCCTGACCACAGGGGCAGAAGGAGGGAGGAGGGAAGGTGTGCCGGCCGGAGCCACGTTTCTTGGCAAAAGGAAATGGAGCCATGTGTACGAAGTTCTGAGAAACGTCTAGGAAAACGTATCATGACCACAAAACTATACTTAGTAAGCTGTTCAGATAAGAGACTCCCAAACATGAGAGGGTCAGCGACTTCGTTGCACTCAGGAGACTTGAAGAAAGCGATAGCTGGCAAAATCTAACCCAGGGCTGAGTGGAGAACGATGGCGAAAGTATCGTCGGGTTTATGGACGCGGTTTACACGTGCAGCAACAGCACCGTGGGAAAGGTGGCCCGGGAGCACAGTGAAATGTGACAAGGTTGCAAGACAAGGAAACGGGAGGTGGTAAAAACATGGGAGGAAATACAAATGCAGTCATTGTTCCTTCTCAGCTGGGGGGTCCAATGTTCATCCACCAAGGGAGGTACCGTCTAGTGGGCAGACCCGGTTCTTGCTCTGGTGAAGCTTAAGTTTATGTGAAGGCAAAAGATAAAAAGCAAACATACAAAACAAATTCAGAATTCAATGCATAGTGCACAATAAATCCTAGAAATAATTGCTGTGAAGAAAATAAATCAAGGTAATAAATTAGAGACTGACAAAGGGGTGGGGACGAGGCATTTTAGATCACACGGCTGGGGAGAGCCTCGCTGAAGACGAGCCCTCTGGGCGGAAGCCTGGGGAGTGAGAGCAGAGAGCCGCGTGCAGGCCAGCGTTGCACCGCCCACAATGACAGCTCTGTAAGCTGTCCCTTCAAACGTCAGGGCCAGAAAGAATGACTACTGTTACCAGTGTTATTTTCAACACCGTTGGGAAGTCCTAGCCAATGCAATGAAATAGGAAAAAGAAATAAAAGACCTATAAATACAGGAAAAGAGGAGGGAAAATTATGACTATTTTCACTGATGTCTTCCTGGAAAATAAAAAGAAAATTATTTTTAAAAAGAGAATTCTATGTAAGGGCTAATTATAAGTTTGACATGTAAGAATCAATCGCCTTGTTACTTAGAAGATAAAATAGATTTAATTTACTGTAGCAGTGAAGTTAATAAGACATGGGTAGGGTAGAGTCTATGTGAAAATAACTTTAGAGCTTTTCTGTGGGCTATAGAATACAGCTTAAATAGGATCTTAATCTTGCATGTTCTTGACAAGAGAAACTATTTTTAAAAGTTATCAAAATCCTCAATGTATTCAATATATATAATTCCAATAAAATATCAACAAGACATTTTGGGTAGAATTTGATAGAATGACACTTATGTTCATCTGGAAAAATACATGTACAGATTATGGGAAAAATTCTTTTTAAAAAGGCTAATAGAAACTCTTAGACAAGGTAGCATGAGAAAAAAATTAAAAAATGAAAATAAAAAAGGTTTAAAAGGCTAACAGGAAGTATCTAAAACATATATTAAAATATATTACTATGACACTTTATGTACTATATATTAATACTACATGAAATGTACAACTTATATAACTAGTGGATAATGTAACAGAGCATAATAATCCAGAAAAACTGAAAATGGAAATATAAGTTTAGGATATGATACAGGTAAGATTTCAAAGTGGTGTAGAAATAGTGAATATTTACAAATGGGGAAGCTGGCAAGCAATTTTGAAAGTTATAAATCTGGCTCTCAGTCTTTCTTGTGACAATAAGTTCTAGATGAATCAAACATTTAAGTGTTAAACATTTAAATATAAAAATAGTAGAGGACATCATGGGTGTATTTATTTATGATCTTGGATGGGGAAGGCATTTCTAAGTCAGATACAGAACCTGGATGGCATAAAGTAAAGATAAAGTATTTTTGCTGCATAGGAACTAAAAACTTCTCTATGGGGGAAAGAAAACCCAAATTAAAAAATCCTGAACAAATTCAGCATAGCTAAAATAACCTGGGGGAAAATGGCAATGTATGAAAGGCAGACGCATTCCTTACAGACGACCTATAGAGCTGAAAAAGGAATAGAAAACCCCATAGAAAACTGCAGGACATAAACAGGCAGTTCCCAGAAGAAGAAATACAAATAGCTTATGGAATCTGTAGAGTGTGAGTCACCGCACTGTTTGCTGGGCCACTGACAACACATCAGAGTTCCTGCCTTCCTGAGTTCGGATACTTAACATTTGAACTATACCTACCCTCTTCCCTCACACATCTCCGTCACGCTTGTGACTTTTGATTCTGAAAAAATATCAAACATAGAAAAAGCTTCAAGAATGAGCATCTACTTGCATAGTACCCATCTGGATTCAGTCATGAACACGGTGGCATTGCTCTCTCTCCCTCTCTGTCTCTTGCTCCTTCCCTCCCCTGCTCGCCTTTGTGCAAACCACGTGAAAACCAATCAGAGACACGGGGACTCACCCTGCGCACGTCAGTGTGACTCTCGTAAGAACACGGGCATAACCATACACTGTGACCACAAGAACAGATACAACCTGATGAGATTTGGGGGTAAGGACGACTGGAGAAATATCTACATGGAGGTCAGAGCAGGCGGGTTTGCGTTCCGCTGTGTAAGAGGGCGTTTCCAATCACTCTTTACAAGCATACTTGAAAGTTTTACAATGAGCGTGTGCTTTTGCAGTCAGAAAAGAAAGACCAAGTTTTTAAAGCTGCCATTGGAACCCCTAGATCTCAGCAGTGCATGTGGCCACCGGGCTCTTCCCGGCCTGGGGACACCAGGTGGCAGCGCTGGGCTGCTGCATCCTGCAAGATGCTCCAGGCGGGAGGGACGCCCCCAGGACACCGGGGATGGAAGGAGGGAAGAGTGGAGTGGTTGGTTGCACTTTCACGCAGAGCGGTTCCTTGGCTGGTTTTGGCTTTTTTTTTTCCCCCCTGCAGGTTTATCATTTGGTGATTAAATCACAGAATTATTAGAGTTTTCAGAGCTGGGCAAGATCCTGGAGGTGGCCCTGCTGAGCACCCTATGGACACGCCACTTACACGCACACTTACTGACGAGCAGGGCAAACAGTCTAGGGCAGTGCCCAGGAGACAGGAAAGCAATAAAGGAGTAAGTTGTTCAGCGACGTGGAACCTGCCAGAAGGAAGGATGCGCTCGGCTGCTGCAGGAAACTAATCCTAACCACTCTGAAAAATCCCCCAAGTTCGTGGCCAGAGGGACCTGCCTCCCACTGGCTCTCGTCAACGGGCAGACCTGGCGTCCAGGCCACCGGGCCACCGCAGCACAGACTGCGTGGGAGGGAAGGACGCTGGGCCGGTGGGAGAAGAGGAAGCCATGGGGAAGCGCAGACCCTCTGCTGAACTGGCAGGGTCGGTAGCGCAGGTGAGCAACAGCCCAAGGGGACAGTGACCCATCTGCACGGGAAGGTGGCAGCCCGAGGCTGATGGTGAGACCGGCCTCTGGGGCGGAGCGTGGATGGGCTGGGAAAAGGCTCATGGTGGGCAAGGACACCAAGGCTCAGCTCAGGGACAGTGAACACCTAGCGAGCGCCTCGTAGGCGATGAAGGTTCCGGCGAGAGAGGAACTCAGCACAGCTGAGGGCAGGGCTCTGTTCTCAACAGGGTCGGGATTGGAAGGCAGAGAAACTAAGGCAGGCCAGTGCCACGAGAGGACTGGGGACAAGCTGAAACTCAGCTGGCACGTGGGGACCCGGGCTTTCTCTCCACGCTAGGCATACAGCACGGAGCTGTTCTGCTCCATCCTGCCCTGGGCAGTCATCCCTTTGTCTAGGATGTACGTGCTGTGCATGCCACTACCCACCTGTCAGCCACCCAGCAGTCATCCTGGTGATCAGAGTGACTGTGGGAGTACTGCAGTGTCTGTGTTCAAGTAATTCTTACTTTATTTAATAACGGCCTTAGCGTGCAGGAGTAGTGATGCCGGCAATTCGGATATGCCAAAAAGTAGCTGTGAAGTCTTCCTTTACGTCAAAGATGAACATTCTTAACTTACAAAGGAAAGAAAAAATACCATATGCTGAGATTGCTAAGATCTATGGTAAGAATGAATCTTCTGTCCATGAAATTCTGAAGAAGAAAAAAGAAATTCATGCTAGTTTTGCTGTATCACTTTAAACTGCAAAAGTTACAGCCACAGTGTGTGTTAAGTGCTTAGTTAAGATGGAAAAAACACTACATTTGTGTTTGGAAGACAGACACAGAAATGTGTCCCAAATGACAGCTATTAGATTCAGAACCATGTGTGGTTTTAGGCATGCACTGGCGGTCTTGGCATGTAAATCCCATGGATAAGCGGGGACTACTGTAGTGTCTTTGGCTTTGGTTTCAGGGTAATGCTGACCTCATAAAATGAATTTGGAAGTGTTACTTCTTCTTTAAATTTTGGGAAGAGTTTGAGAGGGGTTGGCATTAATTCTTTTAAGTGTTTGGTAATTTCTCCAGTGAAGCTGTCTGGTCCTGGGCTTTTCTGTTTTGGGAGGTTCTTGATTAGTGATTTAATTCCTTACTAGTTATGGGTCTGTTCAGTGTTTTCATTTCTTTTTATGATCAGGTTTCTAGGCATTTATTCATTTCTTTTAGGTTATTCAATTAGATTATAAGAGACTATGTCTCTTCATTTTTGTGGCATCAGTTGTGATGTCTTCTATTTCATTCCTGATTTTATTTATTTGAGTCTTCTCTATTTTTTTCTTAGTTAGTATAGCTAAGGGTTTGAAAATTTCATTTATCTTTTCAAAGAACCAACTCTTAGTTCTGAAACAAGTCTCAGGACATCTCTAGCGATCCGGAAGCCTCTCTGACGCCCCAGTTCCAGGTGGTCCACAAAGGTAACCCCTATTCTGCCCTCTGTCACCTTCGCTTTAGTTTGCCTATTCTTGAAATTTCTGGGTTTCTACTCAAAGGCCAGACATTAGACTTATTGTTCACTCTTTGAAATTAATGTATATTTCCTTCTGATTTTTTAATTTTTGATTTGTCTTTGGTTTTTTTAGTAGTTTGATATTATGTGCTATGTGAGGTTCATTCCTATTAATTTTTGGGGGGGTTCACAGAGCTTCTCAAATCTGTAGTTCCACTCTTAGTCACTTTTAGAATATTTGTCCAGTATCCTCCCCTTCTTGAATTCCATTTGCACGAACGGTGCATCTTGTCACCATAGCCCTGGAGCCTCTGCAGTCTCCATACTTGTTTCTTCTGTGATTCAGTGTGGATATTTTCTACTGACCTCTCTTCCAGTTCAGTAATCTTCTGCTCTGCTGTATCTCCTGCACTATTAACCCATCTATTAAATTTTTAATTTTAGTTATAGTATTTCAAGTTCTAGAATTTCCATTTGACTCCTTAAAAAATTGATTCCAGGTCTCTGTCAAAATTCTCCACTTTTCCTCTATTGTACTGAATATAACAAGCACAATTATTTAAAAGTTGCTGTCTGCTAACATATCTGAGTCACCTGTGAGTCTGTTCCTCTGGTTATTATTTTCTCTTGGTTTTTATTCATTTGGCCCTGTTTGTAGAATGCCTGTGAGTTTGTGCCTGGCTGACAGGTGTGTGGGTGACAAGTTGTGGCATCTCGGGAGGATGCTACCGTTTTTCTTCCTTAGGCAGAAAACTGGTGGGTCCCCTTGATCCTGTCAGAGTTAGTTTTAGGCTTTTTGTGGCTGGTTATTTGGTTTTCCTTTAACTACTGTGGTGCGTTCCTACTCCCAGAATGTGGTCCTCATGAGGCCTTAGCTGAAAACCTGAGATCTTCCCTCGGCGGGTCCTGCGTGTCAGCCTCGGACGCCCCGGCGCTGCACAGCTGCTAAAGCTCTGGTTGGCTTTTCGACTCCCAGCTGCTGTTTCCTCCCTGGTTCTTCCTAGTCTTGCCCTGTGCACTTGCGGTTTAGGAACGTAGTGTCCTTTTGTTTTGTTTTGAACAGACAGGGTCTTGCTGTGCTGCCCAGCTGGAGCTCTGTGACTGTTGACGGCAGTGAGCCTGGCGCATCACAGCCCAGACTCCCGAGTGCAAGGGAGCCTCCTGAGTCAGCCTCCTGAGTGGAAAGTAGATTTTTAAAACTTATTTCTCTGTGGCTCCCTGCTTTTTGGTATTTTGCTTTTCAAACTTCAGCCTCTTTTCAGCTCTGAACTCTAATCTGTCTGTCTGTCTCTCTTTTCATTAGGTTGCTCTTTTCTGGTTGGATTTTATTCCCCCGTGCTGCCATTGGAACCCAGAGCCTGCATGCACGTGGACTTCATTCCGTGTGCTTTTCTCTCCCAAGGACCATATAGCCTTCAAACCTTTCTCCTATTGCTGCTTTCTAATGTCTCCAAACCATTATTACATCTATTTTATCTACCTTTTATAACTTTTTATTTGGTATGAAGGCTAGTCTGATACAAAAAAGACATCTGCACTCGAATGTTCACAGCAGAATAATTCACAGTTGCAAAGATGTGCAAACAACCCAAGTGCCCATCGATACAGGAGTGGATTAATAAAATGTGGTATATGTATACCATGGAGTACTACTCAGCCATAAAAAATGGTGAACTAATTCCTGTTGTATTAACCTGGATGGAACTGGAGACCATTCTTCCAAGTGAAGTATCAGAAGAATGGAAAAACAAACACGACGTGTACCCACCATTAAATTGGAACTAATCGATCAACACTTATGTGCACATATGGAACTAACACTCATCGGAAATCAGGCAGGTGGGAGGGGGGAGGAGGGGACGGGTAAATTCACTTCTAACGGGTACAATGCACACAATCTGGGGGACGGGCACATTTACAACTTTGACTCAAACTATACGAAAGCAATTTATGTAACCAAAACATTTGCACTCCTGTAATATTCTGAAATAGAAAATAAACAAATTAATAAATGTCAAATTACTCTATCAAGCAAGAAACTGTAAATCTTTATTTTTTCATAAAATTCACTAAAAGTAAAATTTACAAGAATTTCTCTGTTTGTTAGGCACAAATCTGCATCAGCACTACAAACAATGAACAGTTGCATTCCTATGCCACCCAGCTGTTATAACAGAGAAGTCTCAACCATCCATGCTAGTGGACAGACTTCATTCTATTTCCTACCACTGCTACGGAAAATATTTCAATATTTCAAATTCATCATTCTAAGAACAGGTGATTAAAGAATATGCAGCTCAAATGTTGGAAAAAATACTGTTAATAGGAAATTAATTAATAAAAAATATATTTAGGGGATTTGCGGTGGTATGGCATTTGCTAGTTTTTTAAAGTTTGTGGTTCTTTTCTTTATCTTATTTAACAATTACCTTTTGTACCTAATTTTGTATTTATAGTGTAATATTCTATTTCTTAAAGAGACCTCCACAAAGTGTAGATCTCCCTCTGAGTGTGGTACGTGTAGGGAAGAGGCAGACTGTAAAAACTGGTAGCTTGTAAAACTTAGTAAAGACAAAAGCACATTGAAAGCATTGATTATAGTATTGTATTCATGGCCCTGTTATTTTTTAAAGGCAAATATTTGAATAATGGTTTGCACATGCTTTAAGGAAAACACATGAACATTTGAGTTTTCCCCTAACAGGATATATCCCCAGCACCATGGAACAACCCCGGGGGGTCCACCGCCACGGGAGGGACGACTGGAAGCTGGGTGGGTCCAGAGGGGCTAGTGGTGCCGTGCAAGGACCTTGATTCAAGTTTGCGTGTTTGAGAAATTAGACCTGGTGGCCTTCACGCTGTCCCACCTGCTCCTATCTGTTGATGCAACATCTAGTCACCCTCTTCCAGTGCCCTGATGGGTCGGTGGGCTCCAGAGTCTGAAGTTAGGTCCTGGGTCTTTCAGAGGAAGTGACGTCAGCAAGATGGCAGGATAGGAGATCCGTGGGCATCACTCCCCCCAAAAAGTTCATCTAGAAACTGGTCAAAGGCAAGAATACCACCCAGATCCATCAGAACTTGGGGAAGAAATGGAGAAACCTCCTGGGCC
The DNA here is from genome assembly GCA_028533085.1 of Varecia variegata. Lineage (NCBI taxonomy): Eukaryota > Metazoa > Chordata > Mammalia > Primates > Lemuridae > Varecia > Varecia variegata. The sequence continues at coordinate 18,549,859 of CM052453.1, forward strand.
CGCAGAATCAAGGTCCGAGCGAGGTATCTCATTTACTGGAGTTACATGGGTCATGTCATTTAGTCCTTTGAGCTTCAGTTTTCTCATTTGTGAAATGACGATCGCAATACTTCCCCTCCAACCTCGCAGGGTTTGTTGCAAGAATGAAATGAAATAAGGTATTTGGAGATGTTCTGAGAGCTGCGTGACTGTCGTCGCTGTTATTGACAGTAGTGAGTGCCTCTCTCCCTCCATTCAGTGCAGGGATGCGGCGTTCACAGAGCTGACCCTGAAATGAAGCAGGAGCCACGCAGGGCAGCAACGTGGGAGGACAGGACTCTGGGAGACGAGCAGATGCACCTACTCTCAAGTGACTCACAGTCTAGCCCAGCCGTCCCCAACCTTTTTGGCACCAGGGACTGGTTTCATGGAAGACAATTTTTCCATTGACTGGGGAGAGGAGGATGGTTGTGGGATGATTTAAGCGCATCACATTTATTGTGCAGTCAGACCTCTCTGCTGATGATAATCTGTATTTGCAGCTGCTCCCCAGCGCTGGCATCACCACCTCAGCGCCACCTCAGATCATCAGGCATTGGATTCTTATAAGGAGCTGCAACCTAGATCCCTTACGGTTTACAGTAGGGTTCCCTCATACGACAATCTGATGCCACCACTATCTGACAGGAGGCGGAGCTTATGCGATGATGCCAGTGACGGGGAGCGGCTGTAAATACAACTCACCTGCTACTCACCTCCCGCTGTGTGGTTCAGTTCCCAATAGGCCACGGACCAGGACCAGTCTGCAGCCTGGGGGTTGGGGACCGCAGGTCTAGCTGAATCATCAGAAAAAGATCACACTTATTTTCATTAGTATTATGAATATTTACCCAAAAAATGATTAATCAAGGTATTGTGTATTGGGTAGCTCTGTTAACCAGAATAATTCAGCTGTCCTCATCTGCACGAATTCCCAAAGAGCTTACTGTTTTCACCATTTGATTATTAAAATACGCCTTCCCCACTTCCTCCTAAAAATCTTGCCTTTCTTAAGGAAAGAGGGGCTTCTCCATCACCGACTTGCAACAGGAAAGTGCAAAGGGATCTGGGATCACAGGGCTCGGCCTACAAACCAAGTCACCGACAGAGCCGGCCGGGAAGGTGGTCGCGAGGGGGGCAGCCCCCGATGCCCACGTAAGTTCCAGAACTGTGCCAGTAAGTTTGTCCATTACTTGGGAGGCTCCTGGCATCAAGGAGGGGTGAGTGACACTTGGCTTTTGAGTATGGAAGCCCATATATGCCCATGAAAAGGAAAAAGGTGGGAGGGAGGTTCTGGGGCTGTGGCTCCTCCCCTGCCCCCTGCCCTCCCTCCGCTCCTTCTCCCGTGCAAAGGTGGACATATCAACTTCATGCGATCGTCCAAGAAATTTGCATCAAGGTGTGAATAACCGACAGACATTTCCATGGCCCAAACTTCTAGAATGTTCTGGAGAACTATTTTGAACTCAGGGCCTTATGCTCCTTTCTTTTTCTAGGAAGCAACCCTTTCTGGTCTCCTTCCCTCCAGCTGTTCTGCCAAGGACTAAAACACGTATTTGGAGGAGCACTTTTTCATCCAGGGAAGGCAGGCCTTTTATTGAGCCCGGGATGCTCTCTGGGGGAGTTGGGGTGGTGAAACTGGGGGCCTCCCTTAACCACTTCCTGCTGTACTGGCCTCTCTTGGTGCACGTTGAGTAGGGAAGGACCCTTCGCCCCGGCTGGAGGTTCCAGGCAGCCGGGCAGGGTCTCCCGCTGCCAACACCAGACTCCTCTCTCGTGCAGAGTGGCTGGGGTGGAGCAGACGTGGGTGAGCTGGCAGAGACAGGCCTGCCTGTGGCTCTGTCCCTCCTGCCCTGTCACCGGGGTCCCTTCCAAGTCCTGCCCGGCGCCTCTGGAGACTCCATGTTCAACCTGAGGTGGTGGCCTTGAGGCTGCCGCTGCGGCTGGGGAGCAGCCCTGACTTGGGAGTGGAAGAGGCCGTTTCTGGGGTGCATTTGGTGCAGGAAGCTCTTCTCACAAAGGCGACGGTCTGGGCACGTGTCCTCGGCAGAGGAGGCCCTGAGGCAGCTACTGACCCGAAGCCTGCCCACCCCGTCTGGCACGGCAAGGAGTGAAAGAGAAGGAATCAGTGCTGTGTGCAGCAGGCAGGACTTCCCACGTCCCTCTGCCCCGCAACGTCTGTCCTCACAGCTCTGCAAAACCCGAGACCCCAGGGAGGTGCCTGGAGGACAGCACTGTGTCTCCCACAACCGCTGCTCAGAGCTGTGAGGGGAAGGCAGAGCTGAGAGCTCAGCTGAGAGTCGCCAGTTTCTGTCGTGGTCTCAGCCTTACCAGGCAGCATGGCATCCAGTGCTGAGCATGGCGGGAAGGAAGCAATGCCCAGAGCTAGAGAGAGGTCGTGGAAAGTCACGGAAGAGGTCATGGAGAGGTCATGGAAATCTCTGGAAAGGAACAGGAAGGTTAGTGTAATAAATAGGGCTTGGCCAGCCTTACGACGGTCTTCAAACCCATGAAGGGTATCATGGGAGGGAGGACCCTGCATTGTTCTTTGCCTCAACCAAGGTTGATCCAAGGGGAAATGAAATTTTAAAATTCTGTAAAATGTATGGGTTTGACAAGAGGAAGACTTTCCAGGTGGTGAAGGTCACTAAGCCCCAGAGGGGTGCAGAGGAAAGTGGGGCCTCTTTGGGACGGCCTCCAGGGTAGTCCCGGTTTGAGTGCAGCCTGTTGAATGGAGGTGCTTCCCTGTAGCTTGGGGGGAGGGTCTCTATGATCTGAGCTAACCAAGGACTGAGTTCAGGGGCAAGAAGGATACCGGGGGACCAATAGGCAGCTGAGAAATGGAAGTTGTGGTGTGTGACGCCTCAAGATGAGGTTCAACACGGACACCCTGTGGCAGTCAAGAGAGAGGCGAGGAATACTCCGTGATGCTACTGTACTGAGATACTCCTTGTGCCTCGGCAGGTGGTTTCTACCTGTGACACTTCAGCAGAGCTGCTGTGGAGGCCCTTTTGATCTTCTAGAAGCACCTGTGCAAACACCAGCTCTGGCCTCCGTTGTAAAGTCCCCACACTGGGAGACCTCCCATGGGTGTCACCTGTGCACCGTTTACTTTCAGCCTCTCTGTGGGTTTCAGCATTTAAAATGAATTTCTTTTAGGAAAAAAAAACAATATATAGAAAGTTCAATCTGATAATCTCTGCCTTTTAATTGTAGTGCTTAAGCCATTGATGTCTAATATTGTTATTGATGTGTCTGGGTGTGGATCTTCCATTTTATTAGTTTTCTCTGTCTACTCTGTTTTTATTCCTCTTTTCCTGCCCCTCCACTTCTTTTAATATCATTGTCATGTCTCACGTCCAACTCCTAGATTTACAGCTCCAGCCGGGATCTCTGCCCTGAACGCCAGACTCCCACATTCAACTGCTTAGCCAGCAGCTGTATTTGGGTACTAAAAGGCACCACAAACATAACATGCCAGACGTGAGCTCCTGACTACTGTTCTCCAGTGGTCCCTGTCTCAGTCGATGGCCACTCCATCCTTCCCGTTCTTTGGGCCAAACTTTGCAGTCATGTTTGACTCTTTCCCACCCCCCATTCAATACACGCACAGCCTGTCAGCGTTATATTCCAATAGGTAGAGCCCACCGCTTCGCCCGACTCCAGACCCAGCCCCACCATCGCCCACCTGGACTACAGCAATTATAGCTCTTACTGTTCCCCTACAGTGTATTCTCAACACAGCAGCCAGGGGGATGCTTCTAAGTTAAGTCACACCCCTCCTCTGTTAAACACCCTGCCATCATCCCCAACTTTTCTCAGAATAAAAGCCAAAGTGATTTCAAAGACCTCTGAGACCACTTCCCACTTCCCATGTTCTCTTCTTCCATGCTTTTCCTTGCTCACCCCATTCAAGCCACCTCAGGCTCCTTCCTGTCCCTCTAAGTCAGTGTTTTCCAACCTTTTCTTATTATCAGCCCCACCAGGGACGGGAAATTTTAATACCACAGATACACCATGTATGTTTATCTGCTGCATCTGTTACTATATCTGTGTTATATGCTTTTAAAAATGTTCTTTTTTTCATCCTCCAAGAATAATCGTCACCCCCTTGGGTGACATCTCCCCTGCTGAGAGCGGACGCTGGCGCTGCTTGGGCAGAGCTCCACCTCGGGCCTTCCCCTGCCTGTGTCCTCTGTGCAGAGTAGGCTCCCCCTTCTGCAAGCCCCTCTCTCACCCCTCCTGGTCTCACTAGGATGGTCCCTTTCTCAGACAGGCAGGCTCTGGCCACTCTATTTTAACTCCCTCAGGGCCCGTCACCCTCCTTCCCGGCTCTGTTCTTCTCCACAGCACCTGTCACCCTCTGGAACCTCCACGGCTCACTTATCCACGTCTTTGTCGAGTGTCTCCCTCCATGGGAATGTAAGTTCCAGGCGATACTTACGTTCATGAACGTCCCGGCACCCAGCCCAGCACGTGGCTCGTGCGCCATCAATGTTTGCTGAGTGCACGCGCAGCTTACCCGGCCTTCCTGCCCTCACCTGCGTGGCTCTGCTTGCCAGCATGTCCTTGTTTCTCCTTTTTAATCAAGTCCTGTTCTTGCTCGGCCCAAGTCAAGCACCAACTCCTTCCTGGCCCCTTTCCTGGTTTTATGTCCTCAAAAATATTGTAAAGTTCTTATGTCCCACATTCTTGGCGGGAGTTATGGAATTAGAATTAATTATTGAAGACTAAACTTCTTTTTTCCTTGGCTTAATCTGCCTTAATCTTCCTGAAACTGTCTGTGTTCATGTACTGTTGGGAAACTGAGGGACTTCTTAATTGGATGTGTGGGCACCGAGAAAGGACAGAAAGCCATTGGCACGCGGGCGGAGTAACACTGTGCAGGTATGCTTTGGGTACAGGCAACTGGCCTTGTGCTGCTACAAGTAAAGAATGTATTTTTTTTACAGGTTTTTATTGCATTAGATCATGTTGTTTTAACCCGAGAACCTCAGAAGTGCAGAGTAAATTGGAACACTCAATCAAATAAAAAAAAAGCATGCTTAAACTGAGTTATAGTTGGTTGAGCCACAGATGCTAAAGTTCAAGTTGACATTTTAGCCTGAGCTCATATTGTTGTCGGTGAGGAGCTCAAGGCAGGAAGGAGGAACCGAGAGGGTATCAGACTTCCACACACATGTGACTTTTGTTCCTTTCAAAGAAGATGAACCTTGTGATAACCTAACTCTTGTGTTTATTCATTTCCTTGTGTGTTCAAGGGTCAGTTCTGGGACCATTTGTTGGGTGGGTCTCATCCCGGGGGAACAGAGGTGCATTAGGGGCAATTGCCACCTCTG
>CM052453.1:18555715-18622155 GCA_028533085.1 Varecia variegata
CATCATTGCATGACATGGAGACGGTACTAAAATACGGAATCTAAATATGCCCTAAGCTGACCTTGCTTCTGGGATCAGCAGCAAACAGCAGCTACTGTGCCTTCCCGGCCGGGCGCTGCTCCCCTCTCACCACAAGAGGGCAACAGAGACACGCGACAGCGCCGGGCCTCCCAGCCAGGGGACACACTCCCCAAAGGAGAAAGCTCCTGGGCTGCCATGCCAAGGCATTTTATTCTCTGGAAAATAAAAGTGATGATAGATGCCAAAGTTTCAACTGGCTTAAGAAGGGATCTTGGTTTGGGGGGGATTTTGGGGGAACGGAGGTTTGTTTGTTTTTCCCCCAACCTTTCGGTGCATGAAACATGATTATTCTGCAGAGAATGAACACATTATTGCAAATAACTTGGACGGATGCACATGGAAGAATCCAAACATGTGATAAAAGAGAGTTTGAGGATTTGGAGCAGAAGCTCTATTCTTAGCACTGCTACTCTTGCTATAGGGCCGTGTGACGTGCAGGACACTTGGGGAGGGCACAGGGGAGGACAGTGTTGTCCAGAGAAGAGAAGCCACTAGGCTGGGTTATGGTGACTCTGTCCCTAGTCCTGGAGGGTTCAGTTCTAGAAGCACCTCAAGAGGTATTACAAGGAATGATGTGCTAGCAAAAGCTGGGAAACTAAACCACAACTGTACCCTAAGGAAGATGTCGGACCTAGTGGGTCTCCTCTCTCCCTCCTACTTTCTCTGCCTTTTTTTGCCTGGAATTATGATATGATACGAGATGACTTATGGGGAAGGTTGGCAGAGGCTGCCAAACAGAATTTGCCTTTATTCCCACAGCAAGTTAAATCTGTCCAGTTGTTGACTGAAAGAAAATGGACATGAGGCATTGAGTCAGAAAAGAGAATAGGATGTGCCTTTGGGCCATACGAGGTACAGGTTTGGGAGAATCCGTGTCAGTTTAAGATGGATCTGAAACCGGAATTAAGATCCTGGGTACAGCTGTCTTCTGCTGCAGCCTGACCTGTAATTACTCACCGGGAGCCAGGCCTTCTACACTGGGAGGGGCTGGGTTCTAGGACAGTGACTGGCCCACCCCATGCTTTTGTGCATTAGGAAAGTTGGGGTGCCTCCCCAGCACCAGGGCGCGTGGCCCATCCTGGAGTGGGACCCACACGTCTGCTCCCTTCTTCCTCGAAGCTGCACATCTTCCGTCCTGAACAGCTCAGGAGAAGTCTGAGCTGCCACTTAGGTTCTCACTCCTTAAATGAGACCCGGTGCCCAGTGTTCTCCCTCGGTGTTACCATCTCTAATCTTAAAGAAGATGGTAACTGGAAGCCGTAGCTGTCGTGACAGCACGTTGGCATTGAAAGACTGGAAAGCACCACTGGGTCCATAGTTCACGTGTCTCTCTCTGGACTTGCCGCTCAGGAGCCACCCTCTTGAGGCTGCCCTTGTCTCCAGACAGCATTAGCTGCGGGGACGGTTTTGCTGATTTCAAGCCCAGCTGACTTTTTGCCCAGCACACACGGGTTCTTGTGATGCCCTCTGTAGTCACACAAAGTCACTCCTTTCTTATCAACAAAGTCCTTCCTTTGTATCCGTTGTGTAAACGTGGTATGAAGTGCCTTTACCAGCTGGAGCACTCCGTTTCATCAAAGGCCTTTCCAAGGTGCCACACTCTCCACTGAGCTCACCTGTCTAGAATGGTCTGATCAGTGCCATCTCCGGGATAACTGCCATCCTCTTGTGCTGGACTTCTAACCTGTGTCATTACTCACATCTGTTTTTTAGGGACAGAGCCCCTGAAAGAGAGATGGAGTCATGTGGCTGCTATTTAAAGGCGTTCTTAAGGCATTTCTTGAAAAGTAGTAATTCCACTTAACATGACTCGGTGGAGAAGCTAATGCCACTTGCTGTTCGCGACTCTGATTTTATTTCCGAGGCTCTGTCACAGAGCCCGGAGGGGGCTCAGAGTCATTCTGCCGGCCGTATTTCACGCAGGACAAAACAGAGGTCCAGAGAGGGTCATGTTTGGCCCAAGTCACAGGCTGGTAACTGGCTGGCCCCCTAGGTAAGGCCGGGCCGGGGTTCCGGGACCCACCTTGCCGCTGCGGCGATGTCCGGTGCGGCTGCGGGGCCTGGCCGAGCAGCCACGTCCTGCCACCTGCTGCGGCCACAGAATTTCACACTTCTCTGTGTTGTGATCGGAAAACAGACAAACCAGGAACAAAACGGGTTGTTTTTACAGACGCACTTGAACCTGTAGGGTGCCGGTCAGGAAGCCCGGGGGTCCACCACTCCAGAAGCTGAACAGCAAAGCCCTTCCCCACCCTGTCGGCCGCGTCCGCTCACCGGCCTGCTCCACGTGGCGTGTTTTCAAGGCTTCGTTTAAATTCCTGAGTTAGGGGGACAGAGGGAAGGTGTTACGGTGGGGCCAGGACCGAGAACCACGGCCTGACTGGGACAGGGCGGTCCCCAATCCTTACAGACTCCAGCCTGGGGCGTGGGGGAGACTCTGTCCCAACCAGAAGGGTCTGTCCCGCGGCTTCACGGGAGGCAGGTCGGTGTCGCCCAGTGGGTCGCTGGAGAGGCAGGCGGCGGGGACGCAGGGCGCGGTGGGGACGCGCGAGAGGGGACACGCGGGCGGGGCGCGCGGCCGAGCCTCGCTGGCCGGGAAGGGCCCCACCAAGTCCCCGAGGGCGCGGACGGGGACGGGGCGGCCGGGGAAGGGCCCCACCAAGTCCCCGAGGGCGCGGACCGGCGGGGACGGGCCGAGTGATGTAGAACAGAGCGGAGCCGGCCGTTAGCGCCGATTACCCCAGCGGGGCCTCTGCAGCGCCCGCGGCCCCGTCCGGTCCCCTCCGCGCCCCCGGCCTCGTCCTCCCCGCCATCGACCTTTGGGGTGTTGTCCCCGCCGGGGAGGCCTCCCCAACACAGGCGCGCACATCCCCGTCATTGGAACGAACCGGCGCTGCCGATGCTTGTTCTATTTGCAGTGGAAACTGCAGGGGCTTATCGCACGCTTCAGCTTAGCTCCAAGGACCTCCATTAGCGTTTCCCTTAAACTAGTATCTCCAAGAACGGCTCTCCTTCCATTCCAGTAAGTCGGGAACCAGTAAGAAGGTGTGGAGGCTGGAGTACATTCTCCAGAAACTCCCCGATCTCAGTGGGAAGGTCCCCCCTCCTGGATACCCGCCCCCCACTTCCCTTTTTTATCTCCTCCCTCTGGCTGGACTCTTGCTGGGTGACGGGGACTAAAAGATTTTAGATCTGAAAAGGCTTTGGTTGTACCTGGAAATATTACATTTGACGAAAATATTAAAAACACAGGCTCTTCTCTGTACCGTCTGCGTCTGCCAGGGGCCGGAACGCGCCTATGTCCAGAAAAACTGCGCGGGTCTTCAGGGGCGGCTTGAAGGATTAGGAAAAAAGTAGTATCAGTGCCCTCCCGCCCCCATTTCTACAAAGTTTTGTGAAAAGGAGGCAGTCACCTAAAGGAAGGCAGGCAGGTGATAAACATTTTGAAGGCAGGCGCCTCTCCAGCAATCTTTCTGATCACCCATAAAATAAGAGAACAACTCCTGAGTACAGTTCGTGGCAAGTACGTCCTTAATTAATCAGAATTTTATTGGGAAATGCTTCCGTTGGAAGGTGAATGAGCAACTTCAGACTCCTCTGAGAAACGCCCTTGAATGGGAGACACTAGTCGGAAGGACTCCGGTTGCAGGTGGGAGACACTTGGAGGCGTGAATCACGGCTCTTTGCGAGCAGCTACATTTCTTGCGTAAGGATAAGTTACCCGACCAATTTGTCCGGGCTGATTCTTGGACTATCACCAGTCATGGGAGCAAACCTTCGCTGGCAAGATTCCTGCTGTGTTTAGAGAGATACCATCGCCCTGCCCAGGCTGGAGGCTGGGTTGGCAGTGGCATTATTCACACTGTAAATCTTCAGCTCCAGGGAGCAGAAAATCCTAAAACCACCTGGGAAGCCCTGAAGCTATCGTAAATGTATCCTGATGATTAAAAGTAGATTTGAATCAACTCTTTGTTTCTAAGAAAAATCATTTAACATTTCTATAGAGTGCCATGGTTATGAAAACTTAAGTGATGATCTCGTTACTCAAGTGGCAGTCTCTGAGGCAACAGGCTACCCACCACTATTGTTCCCTCTCTCTTTCTTTATGGGAGAGGAAACTGAGGCACAGAGGTGTCAATTGATTTGCCCCTAAAAGTCACATTGAGTGATGGAGCGTGGATACACACTTAGGTCTTCAGCTTCCTATTTAAGCGTTATTTCTTCCTCCACAAAATAATATCTTTTCCATTCCAAATTCATTCATTGACATTAATTCATTCAAAATAAAATCTTTCTGGGACCACAGTGTCAGAGGCATCGAAGGGAATAGAAAGAATGATAGAGATGTTTTCTTATCATTGAAGGGGTTTGGAATCCCCATGAGGAGCCAGAAAGGAAAGTTAAGTAACCATGTAAACAATGCTGCTTCCTCAGAGAATTCTCTTTATATACTCCTGTGATTTTATGAGGAACAGCTAAGTGCTATGAGGTGGAGCAAAGAGAATGGAGCGCTAAGGAAGCAAGTGGCTACTTTGGCTTTTTGATTGCAAAGCTGATGAATTTGGCTCATGTATTACGCACAGATTGGCAAGCACAGTTGTTTGCTCATAGACATGCAGGCACCGTGCCCCGCCCCCGTCTAAACTGTATGTATGGGACGAGCCTGCGTGATTATTCAGCCCAAATACTCATCTTGCTCAAGAAACTGATAAAAAGCTCTTTTAGGTACCATAGCCAACTAAAAAGACAGGACATTCAAGATTGTTGTATATTAAAAATAATCCAAGAGTTCAAAGTGGTCCTGGACTCTCCGGAGAGATTCTGACTCTTCAGTCTGTGTAAGGTGGGCTATCTTTAATGGGTTACGTTAAGTTTCTTTTAGATGATAGCAAACACTCAGGTGATAAACTCACACAAAATTAATAATTTGGAGGCATGATCTTAATTCTACTCACTAATCTTTTCCTTATAGGTGAGTTGACTTTGTGTGTATGTGGCCTGCTCTACGGTGCTGGCCTGCCCACCTCGCCTTCTGTGCGGTCTTTCTGGCCCACACCCTTGCCAAGACCCCCCTCTGGTTGAAGAGACCCTAAACTGAGTATTTGGAGATGGTCCCTCCATACGCTGAGCAGCAACCTATGTAGCTTGAGTGTCAGATTCACCTTAGGAATCGGGAATTGGGAACCCGAAGGGTTGAGACAGTTTGCAATGGCTGCAAAACCATCTCTTGAGCGGTGGCTCTGTTTAGGGGGCTTGTGATTGGATAAAGGCAAGCAGAAGTTATGAGCCAGCAAAGACTAGAAATAAGAAAAAAATGACAGCCTGAGGGCAGAGAGGTGATAAGGAAACACAACCTTGAGAAAAAGAGACCCAAGTCTTCTGGTTTCCAGTTCCAGGGCTCCAGCTTTCTGGGATGATAAGATAAGTGATGCTTGTAAATCACCAATTACTTGTATCCTTACAATAAGCCCATTGTGTCCACACAACAAACCTTTCCTAAATTAACTAATCTTTAGTGGGTCTCTCTTCCTTTTAAGTAAACAATGTACTATGTACTATACAATGTACTATGTACATACAATATACTATGTACCACAACAATGTACTATAAGTGTTTTAAATGATGTCTTTGAAACAAAAGGCTAAACATGCTAAAAGGTAAATAGCACCAAGCTAGGTCAGGTCTAGTGCTTCACACCTGTAATCCCAGCAGTTTGGGAGGCTGAGGCAGGAGGATTACTGGAGGCCAGGAGTTTGAGACCAGACTGGGCAACATAGCAAGACCCCCATCTCTATTAAAAACAACAACAACAACAACTTTTAAATTAGCTGGGTGTGGTGGGGCACCTCTGTAGTCCCCCAAGGCTGAGGTGGGAGGATTGCTTGAGCCCAGTGAGCTACAATGGTGCCGCTGCTCTCCAGCTCGCTGACAGCGAGACCCGGTCTCTAAAAATAAAATAAAATGAAATTTAAAAATAGCACCAAACTGTGAATGGGACAGTGGGGAGTTATTTGTGTTTAAAGGGATTCATAGCAGAATAGGAATTCATTTGTTAAGTGACCAAATAGAACAAAGGAAGATTATTAAATTTGAAAACAAAATGCATTAGGAAGTTCTTCCCTTAATATCGAGAATAAGAACAAGAATTCTGTTCACTGATGATCTCACTCAGTGTGCAGCTCTCCCTATAACCTCTGCCCACAGGATCAATCTCACTGAATTGCCTTGAATATTCGAAGATATGCTCATTGGGCTGGCTTTTCATTTCATGGCTTGAACTCACAGGTCAAATTTAATGTGTATCTTCATACTCTGTAGATGGTAAAACAAATACCATACAGTTAGTTATTTCCTTAGAAATTATGAATGAAATCAAAACAATGACAGTGACCAGAACATAATGGTGAATACAAGTCATTTCAAAGCTCCACTACAAAAGACTCATTCTGTTGTGTCAGGGAGATTTCAGTCTGCGATTCCAGTATTAGAAGAGAATGGCTTCAGGATAAGAGAAGTGATTTTTGGGCCATCAAAGACCAGAAGAGTGGGTGGGCAAGGATGCATGTTTTCAGCCAATTTCAAGCAAGAGTCTAAATGTTTGGCTGTCTAATGAAAATATCAAAGCTTCTGGATTTCGGCAGTTTGTACATGAACAATTGTTTTAATTCTAAAAAACATAAGTGAAGTATTACCAGCTAAGGGGAAAAAGCTCCAAAAATACTGTTCATTGCATCACTGAACAGAATTCTGGGTCAATGATATTCTGTTAGGTAGGAATTTGTTTAAGATAATTTGTCCCTTTTAAAAGATTAATTCATTATTTTAGTTAAATCAAAACAAAAGGAATCAAACTGGTAATTTGACATCAAGTAGACAAAACTAGCAGGCTATTGCATAATTTTTAAGTTCTACTGGCCTAGTTGAGGGGTTACATTAACATAACCAAGTAGAATAAGGATTTATGCAGACACCAAGGATGACAGAGAATGTACTTGATACTATTTGATTATAAATGCCCATTGTTAAGTTTCTAAAGTAATGATCTTTAACTAGGAACAATTCTTACTGTACTCTAAATTTAGTAGCTTTAAAAATTCTTAAGAAAACCTCGACTCAACAGTTATTCTACAGTGTGTTTGAGAGACCCCAGAGCATTTTTGCTAGTGTGTGGGAGGATGGGCATTTTGGAACGTAAGCATCAGTCTTGCAATCTCGCCCATCCAAATCCTATCACACTACTCCCAGATTCTACAGTCAGTCATTTATCTCCTTTTCCATTTTGGACAAAAAAACAAAACAAGACAAAACCAAACCAAACCAAAAGCCAAACCAAAAAACCAATCAACTAAACAAAAAAGCCCTAAGTAGACATAACTAGACAGCCATTCCTTTGGGCTGGGCAAATCTCTCACCTTTGACCTTTTCAAATAAAAGTAAATTTTAAATCTGAACTCCTAACTTCTGAGAACAAATGACAGTTTTTTTTTTTTTTTAAACTGCTACTGGAAATTCAAAGTGTTACCTAACCTCTGTGGATTGTTAGTTGGTAGAAGATTTGTATAACAGGCAGAAATGTTAGATTCTATCGCTAGGCTGCAATAGCTGTTTGTGTGCTAGCCAGAAACCTGAACACAACTGCCTTCTTTCTGAACACAATGTACTAAGAGCTATTTTTTGAATCAGCATTGTGAAGGGAGAGAGGCATTGCTGAAAATGGGGATCACATATAACTTTGGGAAACAACAGCATTATTTGGGCAAGCAGAAATTGGTAGAATAATTACAGTTTTGTTAACAAAACGGGTTTTGTGGTATACGACCACCATAAAAATGTCCTGTAGTGGCATGTTGTGATTATATACTACATGTATCCATGGATAAATCATATCTAGAACACTGTTTAAAGGCAGTAAAATAAAACCATTACAGTGGTTAATTATTTCAGTTAGATCTAGAATCAGTTTTCTGTTCCTGGATATAGATAGCTTGTTCCCAGGTTGTATTTTGAGAATCCCCTTTGTAAGAGTAAAAAGAATTTTGGTCATTGGTTTCATTTCTTGATTCAAAAGAAGAGCAGATTTTTACTATTTTTTCCTCTACTTATCAACTTACATGTAGGAAAGTAATAACTAAATTATGTACAAAGCACAAGTAAAATTCTATAGAGAAGCAATTTTCTTTAAGAGTCTTAAATTGAATTAAAATTGTTGCCTCTTCTCCCAACTATTGACATAGTCTCATCATTGACATAGGATCCCTAAACCAATTTTGATTGTCCACATTGATTCATACACTCTTGTTGGCTTAGTTGAAAGTTCTTCTCTAAAACCGTTAGATAAAGCACAGACGTGTTTTTCTTAAAAATAATTTCCAGTAATTTAAAAAGTTTGTCCATTAATAATAAAAACAAAAGAGTGGCTATCACTGTCTGAAGAATGGATCACAAGATCTTATTCTGAATTGTATTTGAAGCAAAAAAAGTATGCAAGCTGGAATGATCAACGTCAACATTAATTCAGTAAGATACAAGCATCTTCCTTTGGGCCTTTTGGGTTGCAAGTAAAAGATCCTTAAGTAAAAGGGGGAACTTATTAAGGTGACTGAGTCTAAGGACAGGAAGTGAAGCCAAGTGACTGGAAATCCATTTGGATTTACATCTTGGCTACTTTGCACATCTTCGTCATTTTTCTCTTCTCTGCAGACAGGTGGACTACGGCTGCTTGACAACTGAATTTATACGTCTCCTGTGAAATGACCTCTAGAGTTTGACCAACATCTCTGTCCAAAGACTGTGAAGAGAGAATCTAACTGGCCCACCTTGGGTCACATGACCAGCTATGGCTAGAGGGGCACAGTCTCCTAGTCTGGTTGCTGATGCCCACTGCAGTGAATGGGGACATTCTCTGTTTACTAAAATACAACTTTCACCAGCACATCCCCCAGACCTCTTCCATTAAATGAGTGGTTTACCTGCATCAAAGATAAATCTTCGCATTTTATGCTTTAGCCACAAAGAATTGTTCCATCTATCCATCCCCTCCTCACCACCCCTACCCACCCCCACCATCAAACAATTTCATGCCTAAATTCTTGTGGTCCTCTGCGTCCGTAATGGTCCTCTTCATCTCCCTGGACTCCTTTACCTGCCTAGGTAGCTACCTCTTTCTCTCATGCATCATAACATCCTGCACACAAATCTCTATCATCATCATCCAACTCCACTGTTTGAGATCTACTGTCTAGGCTTTCACATTAACATTTTTAAAAAAATTTTTTGTAGAGCCAAGGTCTTGTTAAGTTGCTCAAGCTGGTCTCAGATTCGCAGGCTCAAGTGATCCTCCTGCCTTGGCCTCCCAAAGTGCTGGGATTCCAGGCGGGAGCCACCACGCCCAGCCATTTATGGCATCTTTACAACTCACAGTGAGCTTGGCCTGCAGTGGGAGCTCCAGAATGGCTGAATGAATACACTCTGAAAATTTCCTTTTAGCTAATAATTGACTCTCTAAAGTTAAAAGACAGTGTATCATTATAAGAAAAGTATTGTCTGGGTGAACCCCGTAGAATTGTTAACTTGTCCAAGCTCTAATAGAAGTTCTAATCAAACTTTCTTCCTCGGGACTGGGTGTCAGCACGTCAGCAGGCCCCTTGAGAAACTTGTGTGTTTGAGAAACCTGCTGTTTACCTGGCTCCCTAACCGGCTTAATTTTCCCTTAAAACTTCTGCTGGGCTTGTCTTTCCTTCCATTGAGATGCAATTTTGATTTAGTGAGGTAATGGTCAGAGCATTATGAAATTATTTTATTTTTTCCTGCATATAAACATTGTTTTTCAAAGGCAATTTCATTAACTACATCCTGCAGCTCTGCAGACTTTAAAGAACTTGAAACTACAAGGGTAAGGCACTGGAGATATGTTCACCTTGATTTTCAGTCCTCAAGACATATGAATTTTTTTTCTTAGCCTTAAAGCTCACTTCCGCACTCTCGTCCTAAAGGATTTGCCTTTATAAGTCCCACCGTGGCATGAAATGCACTTCTCTTTCTCTCCCCGCCTCCCTTTCCACATACTAGGTAGGGAAATGCTGGCTGACCCTAAAAGGGAACTTTGCAAATAAATGGCTGACCTTTGTTAATCTCAGGTTTGGGGCTAAAACAGCATTCCCCTCGGATATTGAGTTTTAAGCTTACCCTCCCCCCATATAAATAAGTAAATAAATAATAAACAAATAGCACAAGCTCCAAGAGCGCCTTGGGTGCGTGGGCCCGGCCGCCCCGCGAGCCCCAGCAAAGGGGTTGGCATCTGGCGGAGACCACCGCGGCGCTTATCGACCGGGCCGGCCGGTGTGTTCGCCGCGCCTGTCGGGGGTGCTTAATTGCGTGTCAGTCTGGGCCGGTGTCGTCTCGCTGGCGCCGGGCGCTTTCGGATTTGCTAATTTTCGCTAAGTGTCTCTGGCCGGCTCCCGGTCCCCAGCCTGCCGAGGACCCGCGGCTCCCACGATCGGCAGTCCGTCTGTCTGGGCCGTATCGATCCCGGGCGGGCAGCTCGGGGCCGACGCTCCGGGGGAGGGGAGGGGGCCGAGAGCGGACCCCAGCGCCCGCTGCCCGCCCCCGGCTCCCCGCGGAGCCGCCTCCGCCACCCGCCGGGTCGCTCGCACGCTTCGGGGCCGGGGGTGACGGCCGAGGCGGGGCCGGGAGGGTCTCGGAGGCGAGTGCCCGAGGCGGACCCGGAAGCCGGCCCCACCGCCCCCGAGGGTCACGGACACGCCGGCCTCCGCGAGGGGGAGCGCGGGAGACGCGGGCGGCAGGCGCGGCCCAGACGCCGGCGCCGCCGGGAGCCGCCGGGCAGGTCCCCGCTCGCCCGCGTCTGGGCCCGCCCCCGCGGGGCTGATTGACAGGAGCGCGGCTGCCAATCGGACGGCCCCGGCGCCGCCCGGGCGGGGTCGGGGCGGGCCCGTGGGCGGGGCCTGGGCGGGGCCGGCTCCCGGCGCGGGGCGCTATTTACGGCGCGGAGCCGGCGGGGCAGAGGCGGGCGCAGGCGGGAGCTCGCTGCGGGTCCCCTCGGCGCGCGGGCAGCTCCTGCGGGCTTCGCGGACGGAGGCCGGTGTAGGGGCAGGAGGCCGGGGCGCACCCCAGCCTGCGGGGCGCCGGGGACGCGCGGGCCGGGGGCCGGCGGCCGCCGAACGGGACCCGCAACTTCTGCCCGCTCCCCGCGCGCGCTGCAGCGGCGCTCCATGCCCCAGCCCGGCCCCTCGCCCCGCCGCTGACGGCGCCGCCGCTCCGGCAGGACCCATGCCCTGCGCGCGCCGGGGGCCGTAGCGGCCGCGGGGGCGTCCATGGATCGCCACTCCAGCTACATCTTCGTCTGGCTGCAGCTCGAGCTCTGCGCCGTGGCCGTGCTGCTCACCAAAGGTGGGTGCCGGGCGGCGGCGGGGTGGCGCGGGCCCCGGGGAGGGGCGCGGGGGCCCGGCTGCCGGCGCCGCGGGCTTTGTTAGCTCGGGCGGGTTCCCTCGGCGCCGGAGCCGCAGGTCGCGACAAGTTGCTCGGTTCTTAGAAGTCGCGGCCGCCCCCTCGGCGCTCCCGGGCCCGGCACGTCGGTGCGGACTCGGACCTCAGGGGTCTTAACGGGTCCGTCCGTGGCGGACTCGTGCACATTTGCCGCCCCCAGCCGCGGAGCCGGGCGCAGTGTCGCCCCCGCGCCGCCCCCTCCCCACCCCAGTGGCCCCGGCGGCTCGGAGGAGCCGCATCTCCGGCCCCCGACTGCAGTGTGCGCGGGTGTGTGCGTGTCTCTGACCGTGGGTGTCTCTGGGTGTGTATCTCTGACTGTATTTCTGCGAGCGTCTCCGAGTATGTCTTTGTGTGTCTCTGTAGTTCACTGTGTCTCTGAGTGTCTTTGTGTGTCTCTGTAGCTCACTGTGTCTCTGAGTGTCTTTGTGTGTCTCTGAGTGCGTCTATGTGTGAGTTTGTCCCTGCTTGTGTCTCCGAGTCCGTCTCTCCGAGTGTGTGCCTGTGTGTGTCCCGGTGATCGAGGGAGTGTGTGGGTCTCTGAGAGTGTGGATGTCCGAGGTGTGTGTGCGCCTGTGTGCAGGAGTGTGTGTTGTGTTGCTTTTAAGTGGCCCGGAGCAGTTGGTCCTGTGGGCCGTCCCATTTCCCATCCACTTTATATTTTACAAACACAACTCCAAAAAACAAAAAGTCAGTGGGTCAGTTTCTTCTTTCCCCTTCGGGCTTTTCACCTTTTAGATGGAAATAACCCAAACTCCCTCTGGATTTCAAGGTTCCCCTCACCTCCCTGTCATGCATTCTACCTACTGTTCTGTGAACTGATATATATATTTTTTTTTTTTAATAGGAAGCATTATTTAGCCTGTGCACCCCCCAATTCTCTCTAATTGCCTTGTAGCAGGCATGAGGTTAAAGCATAAGCTAGCCCGGCAAGCATGATGTGCTACAGTATTTATTTATTTTGGAAGGAAGGGTGTAATTAACCCTAAATAACAGCCCTCGCAGCCTGCAGAGGGAGGCCTCCTGGCCCTATCAAAGGCTGGCAGAACAGGGAGGGACTGAGGCTGACATGAAGTCACAGATACCGAAACTATGTGCCTGATAATGATATAATTAGGGGATCAGAGATTTCTGGCTGCTGTGGACTTCAAAAGCTTTGAAAGAAGCCAGCAGTCTCTCCTGTAGCCATCTTGACTAAAGCAGACATTTTTGTTTAATCACTACATACAGTAACAAGCAAAGGGGGAACAGAGGGGCATTGTTCGCTGTTTCAAAATACCAGTCCCCTCTCTGGCCTTTTGCATGCTGCAGGAAGAAACTTTATGAAACAACAGAAATATAGTTTTAATACAGTCATACAAAAGTCCATTCTCCTTGCTAAAAATGTGGCTCCAATTAAAAAAAAAGTTGTTAGAACTTTTCCAGTTACCTGTCAAAATTTTATTAGACTGTTTTTAGGTCATTGAAAATACAGCATTTTAAATAGGCTCTCATAAACATTTAAGCAGCATTTTACTTGTATTCAGTTTACCTTTTCTGCACTGGGTCTGAGGCTAATAGGATCAAAATGGGCTTTTAATCTGTTTTATTTATGTTTTAAATCTGTGTATGGAATTTGTCAGACTAGGGATATGTAGTCATCACCACATAAGACTGGTGAGCTTTATGTGAAAAATAAAGTAAGCTTAGAAAGAGGAGGAGAAAGAGCAGAAGAGAACTTCTGCAAAGCAAGAAACGGAGGGGACTGGCTAAGGATCTTGGGCCCACACCAAGGGCAGTGAGGGCAGATTTAGGAGCAAGACCTCAAGCTTTGGACTGTTATGGGTTGCCACAGATCTGCGTTTAGTGGGCTGGTTTTTCTTAGAACTGAAGCATTACCAGCCTCCGGTGAAAACCGAGCATATCGTACGGTGGCCTGGAATTTGGACAGATAATTAAATGAGACACCTTACTCAGGCATTCACAGAGAGGAGGAGGGGAAAAGGAGGGGGTGGAAAGAGGTTTGTAAAGGAGCAGCCCTTGTCTTTAATTTCAGAGTGTGGATTTCAGTAACTAGACAGATCTTCAGATGGGAAATGCAATAGGTGTATGCATTAGTTCAATTTACAGTAGCTTTAGCTGTGACAAGTAACAATGCCTGGAGTCCACCAGGTTGGGTGTCATATTAGTGATAACTTTAAGACCCAGATTATTTCAGCTGGAGATTGATGTTAAAGCTTCCAATCTCGTATCGTGAGACAACGTTAACAGAACCTTGCAACTCACAAAATAAGTTTTATAAAGGGAACTTTTAAGCACTTCCTGTCGAAAATTTGAGGTTTCCTTAAGGATTTTTCATTCAACCAGCAGAGGATTTTCAGTTTCAGGGTTTCCCCTTTTAGATCACATGTTGAATTACATGTAAAACTGGGAGGAGGAGGAGGAGAAGTTGGCCTTGCAGTTTTATACCCCTTCCACTTTTATGACTTTCCATTTGGGCTGAAAGAAATTGACTTTGGCAAGCAAACCACTAATTGTAAACTGCCTAGTTCCTGTTTTACAATATACTGACTAAAAGCTCCTCTGCATGAAAAGATCTTTATAGGCAAAGTTTGCCTTTTCTAGAGAGGTTGCAAATAGCTGCCTCGTTTCATAGTTTTAAAACCTCCTGACCTGAGCAATTTCTAGATTGTTGTGTTTCTAGTTAATAACTTTATAAGGTGTTAGCTAAAGCTCTTAAATCTTGGCACAGTCCTTCGGGATAGTAAACAATTCAGTAGTTCCGATCAAATGTTTATACTGACAAAATCAAAAAGCCTAGCATTTTTATGTTGTATGGTCATATAGGGTTAAAATGAATAAATAATGTGATTTACCTTATGGTAGGAGAAATTATATTGATTACTATTTTCCTTCAAAGAAAATAGTCCTTTTTTAAATTCCTCTCTTAACTCATCAGAAATCTGCTATTAGGATTACTACATTTCTAAAATTATATTTAACTGAATTGAAACTTAAGTACTGACCGCACAAAGGGCTTCTCCAGTCAACGCGGACTGCTACTGTAAGCACTCAGCTTGAATAATCTCAAAGTCAGTGCCTTTGAACTTGGGATTCAGCAATTGCTTGGAGAGTTGCTTTCTCTGGTCTCTGCAGCACGATCTGACCCGATTTCTCATTGCTTGCAGGTGAAATTCGATGCTACTGTGACGCTGCCCACTGCGTGGCCACTGGTTACATGTGTAAATCTGAGCTCAGTGCCTGCTTCTCTAGACTGCTCGATCCTCAGAACACAAACTCCCCGCTCACCCATGGCTGCCTGGACTCCCTGGCAAGCACAGCAGACGTCTGCCAAGCCAAACAGGCGCAGAACCACTCTGGCACCACCGTGCCCACACTGGAATGCTGTCACGAAGACATGTGCAACTACAGGGGGCTGCGAGACGTCCTCTCTCCTCCCCGGGGGGAGGCCTCAGGTATGGAAGCCGTTTCTAACCAGCACGCCTGCCCGATCCATAGACTCGTGACAGCCCGACTTTGCATGTCTGCTATTGATTTTGTTGTTAATGTAATTAGAGACACTGGGCGGGAGGCAGGGCTGGACGCGAAGATGCATCTCTACTGAGTGGCTTTTATGTCTGCCCGAGCATTAGATGTCTGTCTGCGTAATAGGTTTTGCCTGTTTCTTCAGCATTTTGAAGACATTAAAAGGCCATTACATCTCAGTAATGACAGTCTGTAAACAAATGCTTTTATACGCTTCTTTGGATAGTTTTGCAATATTTATTTTCTAAACATCGTTGATTTAATTGTAAGCTTTTTAATGGGATTCCTTGTTTAAAATGGATGGATGGTGGTGACTGTCCCTGGGAGGGGCTGACGTAGAGTTTGATCATTTTCTTTGTGCTCCTTTAGGACAAGGAAACCGGTATCAGCACGAGGGCAGCAGGAACCTCATCACCAAGGTGCAGGAGCTGACTTCTTCCAAAGAGCTGTGGTTCCGGGCAGCAGTGATTGCTGTCCCCATTGCTGGAGGGCTGATCTTAGTGTTGCTCATCACGCTGGCCTTGAGGATGCTTCGCAGTGAGAACAAGAGGCTGCAGGATCAGAGGCAGCAGATGCTCTCCCGTTTGCACTACAGCTTCCATGGGCACCATTCGAAAAAGGGGCAGATCGCAAAGTTAGACTTGGAGTGCATGGTGCCGGTCAGCGGACACGAGAACTGCTGTCTGACCTGTGACAAAATGCGACAAGCAGACCTCAGCAACGACAAGATCCTCTCGCTTGTTCACTGGGGCATGTACAGTGGGCACGGGAAGCTGGAATTCGTATGACGGAGTCTTATCTGAACTAAACTTCTCGAACGCTTGAAGGCCTTTGAGTTCTGCTGGACAGGAGCACTTTATCCGAAGTAAAATAAACTCATTTAATCATCTTTGAGAGACAAAATGACCTCCGCAAACAGAATCTTGGATATTTCTTCTGAAGGATTATTTGCACAGACTTAAATACAGTCAAATGTATTATTTGCTTTAAAATGGTGAAAAGCAAAGAGAAGACTATGTACACACTGTTACCAGGGCTATTTGCATCCGAGGGAGCTGGAAATGAGTCCCTAAATAAACTAAAATGTGCTCTATGTAAGCTTCTACATCTTGATTTATTGTAAAGATTTAAAAGAAATATATATATTTTGTCTGAAATCCAGTGTGGTCTTTTGTAAATGAGAAACTGGGAAGTGTAAGAAAGTGCATATTAATTATACAAATGAAGATCAGCTGCTGCTCATACAGTAGCTGGTTTTCAACTGCAGGACTTGGCTTGATTTTTTTTTTTTTTTTTTTTTCCTAAACAAGGCCAAGGTCTTGTTTAATCCTGCAGCATGGAGAGCTTCAGAATGTGTACTGACCATCATTCAGTGTCTTACCCACATTTTTTGTTAGGATAATTCTATTTTTTAGCTTTCTTCTAAGAGACATCTTATTCACACAAGGTCAAACATGGTGGGTCAATTTCTGCAGTTGCCTTAGCAAAGGTGGCATTTATTGACTTGATCCAGTTGCTCTGGAATACCTTTTCAGATGTGTCTACCTCCATCCCAAAAAGAAAGGAAGAAAAAAACCCTAACTAAATGAAATTTTTTTGGTCTACTTTTACTGTTGATTAATTGACCAGTTTATTTTATCTCCAAACCAAATTAAAATATTTTGGCTCCCAAATTAGCTGAATTTTATTGTATAATGCTCTTAGTTTTCAAAGCTTGTTCTTTAATACAGTGTTACCCCCTAACATTTTTTTATTTTAACTTATACTGAGAGCTTAGAAAGGTTTTGAAGAGTAAACCTTATATACCAATTGAGATTTAAACAACAGAGTGTTAGGTTTCTTCCTCCTAAATGATCATTTTATTACTATAACCAAAAAGGACATTGGCTTTAGCCAGTAACTAATACTACTAAGTAACGATGTTTCACCTTGGAAGACTTTCTGTCTGGTAACACTGGCCAGCCTGAATTTAAACCTTACCACATTTATGTACTTCCCTCTCCAAATGGATCTTTTTTATCTTAAATGTGTGAATAATTTGTTGTGGAGTTTTTCCTCAATTCTTTTGTGTGTTTGAAATTTTTGCTTAAAAACTAACCTATAGCCTGCATATTTGAGTATGGGGTTTTATTAATATTTTTTAAAAGAGTTTTTTTGCATATTCAATACTAGAATATTTTATGCTAAGCATAATTTGGGTTCCTTAAGAAGACAAGTGCAGTAGCCAAGTTCATGGAGGAATCTGAGTTGAAATGATTAGTATAAAAATGAGTACCTAGATGATTTAATAGTTAATAGACCATCTACCCCAAAGAAATTAGGCTATGGAATAAATATACATTTTAATAAATGATAGCATTTGTATTATGCTTTTTGAGATCAATGGCTTTTGCATGCATGCCTTATAATATATGAAAGGTGTTAAGTTTTATGTATGACAGTTTTTGAGGGAGCTCAAGAATTGTTAAATACACCAAAGAGAATTGATCAAAATTAGCAGTTAGTGAAATTTCCACGCTCACCCCGACTCCGGCTCTCAGTCAAGTGACAGTAGTTTTGCAGTCTGAGGACTGAAAGACTTTTTGCTCCATGGTTCTTACAGCTGATATAAATACGGCCCATCTTCACATCAGCCAGGTGTAGTCAAATTTTTTTCCTTGGCTTTTTGCCCTGATGCTCTTCCCTGTTCATCCCATTTCTCCCAAGTACCAGTTAGCTGGGAACTCAGCAATTCTTTAGGAAACAAAACAATGAAGAATTTAAAGTCACATGCTCTGAAACAAGCACTGTGCTTGTTGCCTCTCACACTGAGTTTTCTGGGGCTCAAGTTCTAGCTGCATAAGGGATCATCCTTGTCTTTTCCCCCAATAGCAAAATTCTCTCCTTTTAGATACTCAATGAGTATTTACGTGTCCTCACCACCAGTCTTAGGGTTAGACCTGTGCATACCTTGGCTTTTCAAGGACAATATTGCAGGTTTCTCAACTTTGAATTTTACTGTGAACTACATACAGAATTTACTTTTGCTTCTACCTGAGAGCGTAGCAATTGCCACGAGCAGATGAGCAGGTCTGTCTGACGCAACAGATGCGGGTGGTGACTGAGATGTTTGCTGTTGCCACGAAGCCAGGCGACCCCGGGACAACCCTGTTTACAACATCATGCAGCTCTCCCTGAAAAGTAATTTTTCTTTCTGGGTGGAAATTTGCCCAAACTAGACACAAATGGGACAAAAATTGCCAAGATGTTTCTGCATCTACACCCCTTACGTTCTACCCGTTTTCAAAACATTGATCTGTGCATAGTTAGGTCTTTTATGTTATTTTCTCCTCTTATTTTGAATGGCTCAGAGGCTTCCTAGAAACTGACTGGTGTGTCTCTAATTTCTGCTGAACTGATTTTATTAAAAACACTGCACCATAGGGGGTTTGACCTTCTAAAATACCAAGCATGTCTGCTTTAGAAAATCACAAAGCTCTCCTCTGAAGGGCTCGTAAATCTGGTTTCAATATGGGTTGATTATAGGCTAAAAGCTTGAATGCAGTGGCATCTAGTATGGTGACTCTGGAACCGGCCTTTTTGGGGCCAGGATGGAATTTTTTTCTTCATAACCTCTAATTGGTCCTTTTCTCTGTCTCTTAGTCCAAATAACTTCAAACCTCCATGGCTACGTGAACGTGGGCAAGTTATGTAAGCTCTTTGAATATTCAGTTTTGTTGCCTATAAAACGAGGCAATGATAACACTTCATAAGATTACTGCGAAGAGACATTGTAGCTATTCCTATCAATATACACAAGAGTCTTGGATGAGTTGGCCCAACATAACATTCCTTACAATTTGAGAACCTGTGTTCATTATTTATACAGTGGTTGTTTTTACTTGACTCTTTAATATTTCAGATCTTTGCAAATTTGAGATCTACAGACCTGTCAGTCACCTGCAGACTGGCTTTAGCATGTCAAATATTCATTTTCAACTTACTTTTTGGGCCGCTCATGTCTATTAAATATGTTGGTTTATAATTATTTCTAAGAATTTCAGATCCCATGAAATAATGAAATTTAACCCTCTTTCAAATTTTGACAGTGCTTTATTTGGGGTACAGTTTACACCCTGCACACGTCCTTGCTAATCTGCTAGCACTGCACTGTTTTACAGTGTGGTTTGGTTCATTGGTCTGCATTCTAGGAATTTGGAGATAGAATTGGGAAGGTGGCAGAGCTGAGTTTAACCACTTGGGAGTTTATTTCTTACAGCAAGGCAGCAATTTTCCAGTGGATTTGCTTTTTTAAGAATTTCACAGTATTTATTGCTAGGGAAGGCTGATTAGCCAAACTTCTACAAACCTTTCCCATTTTTTGAATGTGAAAAGGATTAACAGGAAAGTCATTAATAAGTAACCCTGGGAGATACTTTGGATAAGCAGTTAGATAATATCTCAAGGCATTTGTCATTCCTCAAGGCTTTTAGGAGCTCCATTCTATCTAGCAGCTAATGGCCAGATGACCTCTAGGGGCTATTTCAAATGGTGTTTGGCTACCTGTATCTTAAAGATTAGATTGATGTCCAGCTAAATCTGAGTAAACGCAAGAAAGAAAGATCAGCTGATAACTATTTATTGCATGCTATATACCACGCTAATTGAATAGACTTTGTAATCCTGGAATAATTGTACATTTAACAATTTTCAAGGCAGTGCCCAAGTAGATATTGGAACTTGTGAGAAGTCAGCGATTTGTTTTTAGATGTGGGAAGACTGAGTTAGTTGCGATGAATTAATAAACTCAGAGGCTGTTGTGCAAATTCACTCTGAAGGATCTCGCATTACAAACCTAATGGAACAAAAATTGTTTTAGCAGTTAAAACCAAGAGAAATACAAAAAGCTCTTTATCCCCGGTCTCTTCCCCTTGGAATTTCCCTGGGGAACTGACGAGGACAGTGGAAAAACACCACACTTCTAAAAGCAGTTTCTTTCTTTCTAAGTGTTAGAAGTTCACATCGAAGCATTTTTGACTCAATGTAGTGGGTATGGTTTTGATACTATAGACTTTAAATCGAAGTTGCTTTCATAAATGGGGGTATTTCTCACCTGGATTTGGAGATTCAACTGTGAACTCCCAGTGCGAAGGAGCTTTGATCAATAAACTTTGTAGCTTTCCAAAATCCAAAGGAGGGAATTAGATGAAGGACAGAGTAAGGGTTTTTATCATCAGGCATCTGAATTCAGGTTGTCAGTAAACAAAATGTGGTGTCTTGTTCTTTTGGTTCTCGATCCTAACCCATTGTTTTACAGTTTTATAATTTTTGTATGGGAAGCCTAAAGGAAAAAAAAATTACTAGTGAAGGAAGTGGAGGAGAAAAAAATTCAAGTGGGCCTGAAAATTAATGAAGCATTGCCAAGGTCAAATGGCTCAGCCTACCTTTTAAATTTGGTGCAGTCTCTAAACTCATTTGAAGACACTAGTTCTCACCCAGAAGCGTATCAGGAATCTTCCTTAAACTAACAGTTGTACTTTCACTCGAGTATTTTAAGATATCCAAAGTTTTCACTAGACAATGTCTCTCTAAGGAGTTAAGAACAAGCCACTGAGAGTTTTGTTGATCAAAAAGGTAGATGAACTGGAATCTGCAACCTGATTTAGTATTTCATCCTCAGTGGCTTCACAGACCAGGCCACTCTAGGGCCATCTGGGCAAAGTCTCTTTTCTTTTCAGGGCAATGAACCTCTGCCCAGAGGCTATAATAAAAGCAACGACTACCTCCCTACATCTTTCGTTCAAGAACACACCAAAGGTTATAAATTCTCTCCCCCCCCACAAACTCTTAGCATCTTCTTTAAAAGATTCCATTTTATTTCAAAAATCAAATGGCTCTTATTCATCCATTTATAGTTTTATAATTTAGACTTTTATATTTGTTTCTTTTATTATATTATTACATATGTTCTCTTAAGAAAATTACTTACTGTGTAGATAACTTTAAATAACCAAAGGTAAATTTTAAAAACGAATGTGTGTGTGTGCGTGTACAGGGGAAAGTCCTGAATGACTTCCTAATCCTTATAAATATTGTTTCTGGTTTCCCACCTTCCTTTTATTTACTTATATATCTTAAAATATTATAAATCTCTTCATATTTCCTCTGAGCCCTGGCCGAAACCAAAGTCAACTTGCTTCCAGTGGTGTTACTTTTATATTTTATTAAACATTTTTTAATTAGTACATAATCATTGTATATATTTTTGGGGTACATGTGTTAATTTAATACATTTATATGATTTGTAAAGATCAAATTAGTATAATTGGGATATTCATCACCTTAAATATTTGTCTTTTCTTTATGCTAGAAACATTTGAACTATTCCCTTCCAGTTCTTTTGAAATATACAAGAGATTATTGTAAACTGTAGTCACCCTGCTGATCTATCAGACACCAGATCTTACTCTATCAAACTGTATATTTACACCCATTAATCAAATTCTCTTCATCTCCCTCCAGTGGTGTTTATTAAACATTGAATAAGTGTGGAAAAGAGAAACAACCTTTCAAAGCAACATTGTTGTGGACATTTTAAAATGCAAACATCTTGGCTGGAAATAGGAAAAAATATCTCTCTGCCAAGACTCGGTAGCATTTACCATGCTTGCTCCTGAGCTTGGTCCCTCCCAGGACTCTTTGCATCTGGCTCCCAATTTCACAGGCCCGGTGGAGCAAGGGGGTGCCCTGGAAGCTGCCTACGGGGATGGTCTGTCCATCTGGGAGGGCTAAAAGTCAAGGGTCATTTCCCTGTCCTGACAACTGATTGTGAAGCAGGTTATGGAGTAAATCTTTCAAGGGACTGGTTTGTGACAAACACGCTAGTTGGACAATAAAACCCAACATCCTTCGCCATCTCCTTTAACAATGGGAGGTTGTTTGTTGGCATTTGTATGCAAAGTGGGGCGAGCAGCAAACAGGTTGCTTTGAAATGTTCAATTTGTTTATCCCAACCTGGGAAGCCGGCCTTTTCTTCACAGGCAGATTTATGGAGCTACTTTTCATGGCTCTCAGCAATAAATTAGGTTCAACAGGGTCTGCGGGGTTTTCATTAACTCAAGAGACGTTTCAGAAGCAGAGAGCTCTGCTGGTCCCCCTGGGCTGACCGGGATGAAGGGGACCTGCTGGGAAACTGCTCCCAGTGTTCCAGAGCTTCTCTGCGGCTCACGGGTATGTGCTGAGATGCCGCGACAGCCCACCACTGAAAGGGGAAAAACCCATCGCTTCAGAATATCATCACATAGATACCTCACCTGGAAAAAGACAAACTGGCCATTTCCTTTGGCTTCATCTTCATCCTTGTTCTGGGAAAATGCACCTCCCCCAGGTCCTAAAGAAGGACCTGCCATCTAAACCTCTCCCTAAATTGTGCCTTGTATGAACTTATGTTGGTCAAAAGCATTTTTTTCCCCCAAAGTGCTCATTCTAATGTTTTTACAGTCTGTGTAGCTGCTATGATTGGCCTCTTGCATTCAGCCTGTTACTAGTGGTGTGACCTTGAGCTAATGAACCTCTCAGTTTCCTCACTGACATGATGGGGAGAATAATATTATCACCACTTTGGGTTGCTGAGAAGATTAAATGAGATAATGCAAATAAAGACCTAGCACAGGGCCAGGCCTGGTGGCTCACACCTGTATCCAGCATTTTGAGAGGCCAAGGTGGAAGGATTGCTCAAGGCCAGGAGTTCGAGACCAGCCAGAGCAATATAGAGAGACCTTGTCTCTACAAAAACATTAAAATATAATAAAAAAGGATTTAGCAGAACTTCTAACAAAGTTGTGAATGTTAGCCATTACCACTGAGTACTGCCCCTTATAAGCCCTCAAAATGTTACAAAAGACACACAGGTGGCAGGGTCACCATGGCAGCTTTACAAATGGAAGAGCTAGACTTCCAGTAGAATCAAAGATCCAGTGTTGTGTAATCATTTTTATTTGTGAGTACCTTTAGTTTGCTTTAATTTTCTATATTTATATTTTGCTCAAGACAGTAGGAAAGTACTTAATTTGTATTTAAAAATATTGAAACTATGATATCCCTTTGCGGGAAAACATTCCTTATGAAACGGTTATTTCATGAAACCCCAGCACAGGACAGTATAAACCCAGGAAGGACGTGTTATCTGCTCCCTGTTACAACAAATACCTGTTTTTGCACAGCCTGTTAATGAACACACACCTGTCGAGGGTGTTCGTCCGCTCTGCTAACAGGGGCCAAGCCACAGTTCCCTGCGCTGAGCACAGGTGATGCACGCACTTGGCATCGCCCAGCGTCTTGCTGGTTGGGGGCCGGGGCTGAAGGGCTGGTGAAGTTCATCTCTGAGGCACGCAAAAGGCGAATTAAAATTTTGTTCCTCATCACACGTGTAACCCATAAACCCAGTGAGGACTGTTCTCACGAGAATCTGGCCTTCCAAGAAATTTATTGGACTGAAAATACAATGCATCTCTAATACTAGGAGCACAAATCATGACCCCACCAAGTAGACACTATTGTTCCTTGCTAAGAATGTCGGCGCATACATGCTTCTGTGACTTCCAGTGTTCTTGTGAGTCAGCCCCGTGTGCGTGTTACTTAAGATAATGACAAGCGAGTGGGACGTCCTCAAGCCCAGGACTTGATCTGTGTGTCCCAGCTCTGTCCAGATCTTTAATCAGCAGCCAGCCACTTCCTGGGGCCCCTGTGAGACGCAGACGGCAGCCCAGCACCCCGGCACCCGGCACCCCGGCACCCCGGCACCCGGCACCGTCACTGGCCGAGTGGCTCCTGCACCTTCGCACTCATTCTGGGTCTCGCTCCTGACTCTGTTTCTTCTGACGTCCCTCGGGCTTGGGTTTTATTGGTGGTGACAATTCGACACCCTCCACTCTGGTGTTTTCTGCCTGCCTGGGGCTCTGCACGGCTCGGCCCGTCTCTGGCCTGCCGTGGGCTTGCCCTGCCCCCTGTGGCTCTGACTTCAATGTTCCCTCTCTCTCTGTCATGCTCTTGGGTTTTGCTTTTCTGCACAACAGCCTCTTTGTCTTCCCATGACTTGACTGAACGCAGGCTTTTGATTTTGGCCTAATTGGGAAGCTGTCATGTGCCAGCCCTGGTGCCATGATGTCAAGCCCTCGGGCCTGTCCTGGGCTAGGCCTGAGTGTCCCTGGCTGCCTGCGCCCACAGCACAGGGCTCTTGCCCCTTTGCAAATGACCCTGGCTACCTGCTCAAGAATCAGTTCTTAATTCGCTTTACTGAGCTCCCAAGACACATACAACCCTGGGTTTCCTGGGGCCAGTTCCTTACCCAGCAATAGCACAAGGTTGGAACCTATGGACTTAGGGCCACTGAGGCACGCTGGAGCGCTCATTGGGAACACACCAGTGATTCCTCTGGTGCTCCTGTGGGCTGTGAGCTCTGAGCTTGTCATCACCCTAGAAGGTGATGACAGTTTTTATTCCTTTTTTTTTTTTGAGGCAGCTGCACTCTGTTGCCTAGGTTGGAAGGCAGTGGCATGATCATAGTTCACTGCAACCTCCAGCTCCCGGGCTCACGTGATCCTTCTGGCTCAGACTCCCAGGGTAGCTGGGACTGCAGGTGTGCACCCCACAACTTGCTAATTTTTAAGTTTTTTGTAGAGACAGGGTCTTGCTATGTTGCCAGGGCTAGTCTCGAACTCCTGGCTTCAAGCATTCCTCCTGTCCCGGCTTCCCAAAGTGCTGTGTCCAGCCGCCTGAGAGTTTTGACTGAAATCTGATGTAATTGCCCTAATTCTTGCTGCAGGCAGAACAATTTATGGCCAGTCTTTGGTTCTCTAACGAAACTGAGTAGGTGACATTTCCAGTCTATTGATTTGACTGGGAAAATGGAGGCGTGGGTCTCCTTCCACACCCACCAGAGAGGCCCCCCTAAGAAATCAAGGTGGGGTTTCTGGGGAAGCCAAGAGGAGGGTAGGCCCCTGAGCCTTGCCAGGTGCTGCCTGCAACAAGATGGAGCTGGTCAGAGCTTCCCCTAAGAGCACAAGCTCCAACTTGGCACAAAGCTACTCTGAATTGATGGGACCAGCTAAGTCTCAGTTTGATGGGGCATCGTGGTGTTCTGGGCAAACCGGTGGCCCACAGCAGGCAGCTGGGGGTCAGGCTGGTGTACACGTGCCAACCTGGCTGGAGGCTCAGCTCAGGCTGTCTGAGGGACCGAGTGACCCTCTGTCGCCACACCTAGTGGGGCTGTGTCCCCCGAGAAGGCCCACCGGGCTTCCACTGCAGGAGACTTGTGTCCTGTGCCGTGGTGGGAACCAGCAGCATCCACCTAAGGTCGGTGAGAGCAGCACAACCTTGTGCAACTTCGGCAGGACGTGGAGAGGAGTTGCAGAGCCTTCCTGTGTGTTCCAGACAATGCACATGCCTGGAACAGCGCAGGCGATGAGAAAGGCCACCGCAGCTGCAGCTATTTCTCTGCTAAGACTCCTCTTCTGGCCCCTGTTCACTACTGCACAGCTAAGATGAATTCAGTTTTCCGTTTTTGAAAAAGAGGCGATTTGTTCCAAGATTCTATACTGAGATTCAGGGAACCATGTCATCTTCCAGTTTCATCTCTTTCACTTGTAAAATGAGAGTCACGGGATCACAGCGTTTTCCTCCGACCTCAGATGTCTATTCTGAGAATTCCACGGTGCTGTTAAGGCCCTTTGATCTCACTGGGAAGGACATTATAAAATAGGAGTTATTATTAAAATACTATTTTGAAATAAAGATAGGCTTTTTCTCGTGTATTTTCCATATTTTTATTTCTTCTATACTTTCAGTTCTCATTACTTTTTAAATGTAGGTTTTGAATCATGCCTTCTTCCTTTGGTATTTATAATTAAACCAATAAAGTTTGCTTTAAGAGGATGGAAAATGGTACCCACACACAATTACGTGCTGTAAACCAATAAAACCTCTACCTCTTTGCGATATTGTTTGTAATTGAATTTACGCTGACACTTTGTCCGAAACAGTGTCTCTGCTTTGCAGGAAGGCACGACCCTGCTAATCCCAAATCCCTTTACTCCTGCTAAGTCACACTGCTCCCACCAGTGGCCTCGGGGAGCATTCTCGGCCTAGCTTGTCTCTGGAATGGGGCTGGGGGATCAGAAGAAATTTCACCTCTGCTTCCCAGGTTTAATTCCTCGAGGGAAGATTCTACATTTTATATGCTGTTCTGGCATCTATGACAATAGGATTTTTATTCTCCTCTCCAACGAACCCCTTACTCTAGGAGTAGGGAGAGATTATTGTTAGCTTTCCTTGTTTTGGTTCTTGAGGGGGACAGAGGAAGAGAGGGAAGAAACATAATCTCATTCTTTTACTTCTAGTCGTCTCTGATTTCCCTACAAACCAACCTCCTAACCAAAAGAAGCAGGAATCAATACATTCTGATGACCTTTTGTGGTTTATATTAGCAAACCTTTCTAAAGGTGAGTAATTTTTCCCTTGGAAATGTATAGAATTACCTGTAGGGAAAAAATGATGTATTGAATTTACTCTTTCAATAGTCTTGATTTTTATCATAGTTCTTTGCTAAGAACGGGAGTTCCTGGTGCAATTTCAGTGACCAGCGTCAGGATATAGTTTGCAAAGTCGTAAAATGTCAAACTTCACCTAAATTGTATTTCTAACGCCTCAGCAACTGTAATTATATCCTGATAGTGTCTTAGGCACAAAAGAGACTCAAACCACTTCCTTCACGGTCATGCTTTGACAACTCGTTCACTTTATCCATAACAGCACCTTAAAAGAATTTCCTTTCGGAAAACAGTCAACGAGAGCAATACAGGGAGAATTTTCTACATGGTCGAATTCATGGGAGAGCAGCGTTCTATTTCCAGAATAATCAACCAACCCAGAGACATTCAGCTTTTTACTGAGCAGTGAATACTGGATATTTCAGAACTGAAGTGAGCAGTCAAATGGGAATTGTCAGGCACTGATAAAGCGCTAGAATCAGAACCGTCAGGTTACACGGAAAGCTTGACTTGAGTCTGGCACACAGAGGGTCACCAGATGACTAGCACATAAAAGGTCAATCTTTAACTTTTCCAAGTTTTGCTCAAATTGAATGTATGAGAGAAAGCAAAAGGGAGAGAGGGTGGGGGAGAGAGAGAGAGAATTCTAGGTTGGTTATAGTGACACATTAATGCTCTGGACAGGGTATCAGAAGAAAGTTTTAATAACTTTCAAGAAGACTTCATGTGTTATGTCCACCTGAGTCATCTTGATTTTCTATATTCTATGGTTGCAAATATACAGAGAGGGGGAGAGAGAGAGACAGAGGAAATGAAAACAAACAAAAAGAATGAGGGGGAAGAAAGAAAACATAAAGGAATATTAGAAGAGTGGGAGGAAATTTTTTTCTTGGGCGTGGAAAAGGGAAAAAATAGAACAGGTTAACATTTAATAAAATCAGCCCCAGGGCCGTGCGTGGGCTTCTCCGCAGCAGCTCCGCCTGGTACCAGGAACCCTGAGCGCTCAGAGGACGGTGCACAGAAACATCCGGTGGCCCGCAAGGGATGGCTTCTGCTCTTGTACCGGACTGCTGGTGCCTTGTCATTTTTAACAGGTCCCCGCACTGTCCTCCACCCTGCTGGCACAGCACTAGGACACAGTCACCTGACGTGTGTGGTCCCTTGGTTGGGGCTGCTTTGCAAACTGCTCTGTGCTGGTTCGCGGTGAGAGAAGCCCAAAAGTTGAGAGGAAGCGTTTAGACACTTTTATAGCAATTTGCCAGAGTAATTTTATGTCTGTCGAATCTAACAGGAAAAACTTAAAAATGGGGCTTCATTCTGTATATCTTTGTTTTGGATTTCATTTCTGCTAGTCATTTATTTTTATTGTATTTTACAAAATATCAGTTTGTGATAGATTGGGAAAAAATTGGTCTTCTATCCTAAATACTTGGAGAAGCATTGCTCCACAGAACCAGGAGGCAGCGTTCTAGGGACAGAAGCATCGCCTTCCTCCAAACGTAGATGGAGTTTATGGGGCAGAGGGTTGAACATTCCTCACCCTGAAGATGCCGTCAGAACCAACGACCGCCGGTCATTGGCGTTATTTAGAGTCATGGTTCTCAAACGCATTTGTCTTAGGAAAAGACAGCTTCCAACCATTCATTGCTAGTATATAGAAATGCAGTTGGTTTCAAAAATATTTTCTCTGTATTCTGTGTCTTTGCCAAACTCACATATTTGATCTATAACTTTTTTGGTAGATTCTTTGTGATCTTCTACATAGATAGTCACATCACCAGAGGTAGTGGCAGGTTTATTTCTCCCTTTCCAATCCATATGACTTTTATTTCTTTATCTTTATGCCTGATTTCCCTGACTAGGGGCCCCTTACAATGTTGAACAGAAGTTGGGGGAGCAGGCATCCTTGCCTTGCTCCCAATCTTCGGAGGAAAGCCTTACATTTTCACCATTAGGTATAATAACTGTAATTTTTGAAAAATGCACTTTATAAGATTGAGGGAAGTTCCTTTAATTTCTAATTTGCAGAGGTTTTTTTTTTTTTTTTTCTATCCTGAATGGATGTTGAATTCTGTCAAAGACTTTCCCTGCATCTATAAAGGTAATCATATATTTTTTTCTTTAGTCTGTTGAGATGGTGAGCTACATTGATTTTCAAATGTTGAACCAGCCTTGCACACTCAGGATAAACCCCTCTTAGACGAATGTGTTGTCATTTTTATGTGTTACTGCATGAAAGTAAGTTTGCTGGTATTTGGTGGAAGATTTTGCATTTATGTTCATAAGGTATCTTTGTAGTTATCTTTTCGTGTAATCTTTTTGTCTGATGTTGATATCAGGGTGATGCTGGCCTCATACATTCTTGCTTCCTTCTCTATGCTATGGAAGGGTTTGTGTAGGGTTAGTATTATCTCTCCTTTTAAAATGTTCTATAAGATTTTCCAGTGAAGCAATTTGGGCTTGGAGTTTTCTTTATTGGAAGGCTTTTAATGACAAATTCAATTGCTTTAATACAGCAGTCCCCAACCTTTTTGGCGCCAGGGACTGGTTTCACAGAAGACAATTTTTCCACGGACCAGGGGTGGTCGGGGGAGGTGGTTTCAGATGATTCAAGCACATTACATTTATTTTGCACTTTATTTCTGTTGTTATTGTTACATTGTAATAGATAATGAAATAATTAGACAACTCATCATAATGCAGAATCTAATGCTGCCCTTGATGTGGCAGGAGGCGGAGCTCAGGCGGTGATGCGGATGCCGGGAGCGGCTGTAAACACGGAGGAAGCTTGGCCCACCTGCCGCCTTCACCTGTTGCTGTGCGGCCTAGTTCCTAACAGGTACCTGACTGTGGCCCAGGCACTGGGGACCGCAGCAAGTTTAATAGGTACAGGACTATTCATGGCACCGGTGTCTTCTCGAGTGAGCTTTGGAAGTTTGTGTCTTTCAAAAAATTTGTCCATTTCATGTAAGTTGTTGAATTTGCGGGCATAGAGTTATTCACAATATTGTCTTATTGCTCCTTGAATGTTTCTGGGATTCCTAGTGGTGTCCCCTCTTTCATTTCCGATGTTAGTAATTTGTGACTTCCCTCTTTTTTCTTTCATTCAATCTGATTAGAAGTTTATAATTTTATTGATTTCTGAAAAACAGCTTTGGCTTCATTGATTTTCTCTACTATTTTTTTATTTCACTAATTCTCTTATCTTTATTATTTTCTTCTTTCTGCTTGCTTTGGATTTAACTTGCTCTTCTTTGTCTAGCTTCTTAAGGTGGAAGCTTATATAATTGATGGGAGACTTTTCTAACTTTCTAAGATAGACATTAAATGCTGTAAATTTCTCTCTAAGCACTATTTATGTGCATCCCATAAATTTTAATGTTATGTTTCTATTTCTATTTAATTCAAATTGTTTTCTAATTTTCCTGTGACTTCTTCACTGATTCATAGGTAAATTAGAAGTGTGTTGTCTAATTTCTAAATATTTGTAGATTTTTCCAGATATTTTTCAGTTATGGATTTCTTGCTTAATTCCATTATAGCCTGAGAATATAATTTGTATAATTTCACTTTTTAAAATTTGCTAAAATTTGTTTTATTGCCCAGAATATATGTTCTAGCTTGGTAAATGTTGGGTGTGTGGACTTGAAAATAATGTATATTCTGCTGTTAAGTGTTTAAAAATGCTAATTAGGTAAGGTTTGTTGAAAGTGTTGTTCAGGATTATTATTACTTATTTTCTGTTTGTTTATTCTATTCATTTCATAGAGAAGAATGTTGAAATTTCCAACTATAATTGTGAATTTTTCTTTCTCAGTTCTGTCAGTTTTTGCCTTATGTATTTCGAAGTTCCATTATTAAGTGAATATCCATTTGGGATTGTCATATCTTCTTTGATAATTGATTCCTTTATCATTATGTGTACTTTGTCTGATATTAATATAAGGACTCCAGTTTTCTTTTGATTAGTGTTTGCATGATTTATCTTTTTCTATCCTTTTACTTTTAAACTATCTATGTCTTTGTATTTAAAATGGGTTTCTTATAGGCAGCATGTAATTGGGTCTTGCTTTTTGCTTTTTTTTTTTTTGAGACAAGGTCTTGCTCTGTTGCCCAGGCTGGAGTGCAGTGGCACCATCAGAGCTCACTGTAGACTCAAACTCCTGGGCTCAAGCGATCCTCCCACCTTAGCCTCCCAGGTACACCACCACACATAGCTAATTTTTCTATTTTTTGCAGAGATGGGGTCTTGCTCTTGCCCAGGCTGATCTCAAACTCCTGACCTCAAGTGATCCTCACACATCTGCCTCCCAAAGTGCTGGGATTATGCATAAGCCACCATATCCAGTCCAATGTCATTCCAATTGTCTTTTAGACTTGCATAGTTTCTTAAAAAATCTGCTATGTTTCTGCTGCATTATCTTTGTTTCTTGTTATGTAAAGTACGTTGTTCTCCGGCTCCATTCAAGACTTTTTGTTTTTGTTTCTGTCTTTGGTGTTCAGCAGCTTGAATATGATCTATCTATATGTAATTTTTTTCAAGCATTAATTCTATTTGGTGTTCTCTGAGCTTTTTGAACACTTGGTTTGTTGTCTACCACTAATTTTTTGGAAAATCATGGCCACTATATTTTCTATTATTTTTGCACATTCTCTCTCTTCTCCTTCCGGAATTCAGATTACATAGATGTCAGACAATTTGATATTTCCCCACAGCTCTTGGGTGCTTTGTTCATTTTCTCCCCACCTTTTTTTTTTCCACTTTTTTTTTTTCAACCTCCTCTTTGTGTTTAGGTAAGTTCTCTTGACCTGTCTTTCAGTTCACCAGTTCTTTCTTTAGCTTTGTTGATTATGTTCTTCATTTCTGTTATTGTGTTTTTTATTTCTAGCATTTCCATTTAATTTTTTTCATGTATTTTCTCCTCCGCTGAAATTACTCATGTTTAGCTACATATTGTCTATCTTTACTACCAAAGCCTATAATATATGAATGACAACTATTGTAAATTTACTTCCTGAAAGTTCCAACACTTATGTCATAACTGCAAATTCATAACTTTTTACAGTTTGTTAGTTTTCTTGGCTTCTTTGTGTATCTTGTAGTTTTTTATTTATTTTGAAAGCCAGATATCTTGTTTAGGATACAGTAGAGGCTGAGGTAAATTGATTTTAACCCTGTAAATGGGCCCTTTTTTTTCCTTTGGTTTGGTGTTTAGTGTATATTTTGAGGGGTCAAGGAAATGAGATCAGAAGCTGACATTGGTTTAGGTTTTATTTTTCTCTGTGTTTACCATTAGTGCACCATAGGCTTCAAATCAAATTATTCTAGTGTTATTTTGTGTTTAGAGTGGGTACTGGTTTATTGGAAGGTTTTTCTAAATGTCTGTTGCACTCTTGGCTTTAGAGCTTTCCTTTGTTCCTGAACCTTACACAGGATCTCCCCCTATGCTCTTGTCTCTCTCCCATCACTAGACTCTGGTACTTGTTACCTGATGCTCATTAACTTGGTGGTGGTATGTGAGGGCATTCTCTGCTGTCCTGATTCAGCCTACATCGTAGGCCGGCACTGTGTTCCTGGGTCTTGGGGGTGGGGCCTTCTCAGTGATTGTACCACCCACATTCACCAATCGTAGGAGTCTCTGATGTTCTGGACCCAGGTTATTTTTCTGCCAGGGTTAGAGGGCTGTTTCTCTTTCCTTCCCCTCACTTCAATGAGTCTTCCCTAGTGTCCTAAGGACATGAGCGTTTTTTGTTCTTCCTGCTTCAGCTTAGGCTCTTATTCCATAGGGGAGATAGGAAAACAGGATGGGGGGTGTCTTTGTGTTTGTCCCCTGTCACTACTGTTCTCCTTCCCCAGGCCAGCAGCACCACTAAGGAGGTTTTCTTGGAACTCTTGTCCCACCTGTAGTATTTCTTGTGAACACCCAGTGACATCTATGGAGAAGAACTTGTGAGTAGCACAAAGTCCCCTGTGTGTAGCCTCCCAGGAGTTCTGTGCCTTCAGCCTAACCCACATTTAGCCTTCAGCAATTCATTACACGTTTTAGCTGAATTCTCCCGAACAGCCTGTCTGGTGTCTGCCACAGGTAATCAAGTGCTCATCTCTCTCCCCTTGGAGGTTCGTTTCTTTCCTTAGATTTCAGGTCAGGCAACTCCCTGAAACCTAAGCTTTCTGATGGGCTCAATAAAATTTGTGAATTTGCGGATTGCCAGACTTTTTTTGGTCTTTGTTATAAGTGTGGGATCCATGCTATTTCCAGCTTTCCATACCCTAAGCAGAAACATGCACTTCCCTATATACATTTGAAAATGATTAAAGACCTACATGAGCTTTAATTGATGTGGGTTAACCTAGAGATATTTATCATACTAGAAATTCAAATGAAAATATTTAAAAATATTTATTAACTTATTTAAAAACAACAGTAATATACCCAGTCCATATTAATATAAATAACCCATTTTTAATAAGAAGTAGCTAAATTTTCCAAAACAAAAAAGTAGTGAGAAGCATGGTAGTGTTATGCATTTTTGAAAATCTCTTTAACGTATGGCTTAAAAGAAGACGGCTATATTCTCATATCTGCTTCTGCATTTAATCTGTTGCAGTATCATGTCATATAGCCTTTGGAATGTGCCACTGTACACTGGTGAGAAATGAGAGTAAGACAAGACATAAAATATCTTATTATGAGACTATCGTTGACCTTGGAGAGCCTCAGAAAGGGTCTCGGGGACTTGCAGGGTCTCTAGACCAGACATACTTTGAGAACTTGCAAGGCTGCAGTCGAAGCCTTGGCCAGCGCTGTAGCCATCTCAAGGCCGACCTTGGGGAGGGTCTGCGTCCACGTTTGCTCACACGGCAGTTGGCTGAAGATGCCAGTCCTCTGCCATGTTGGCGTCCCCTCCAGGCAGCACACAAGAAGGCAGCTGGCCTCCTCAGAGAGAGCCAGCAGGGGAACAAGAGCCGATGCGTGTGACAGAAGCCACAGTCTTTCTGTCGCCTGGTCTCAGAAGGGACCTCCCATCACTGCTGCTGCGTTCTGCTTATCAGAAGCAAGTCACTGCATCCAGTCCACGCTCAGCCAGAGAGGATCACACAAGAACATGAACTTCAGGAGACAGGGACCCTGGAGGACCACCCTGGAGGCTGCCTAAGGAGCAAGAAATAGATGAGTTTTCTCCTCTTGTTCACTGACATGTGTTGCTTTATCTCAATCCCTTGTCTCCTAGAACAAAATCTCTGGGAGAACAGAACTGTATCTGACTTGATCACCCTTGTGGTCACTCCAGGACCTATGACAGTATGTGGCGTGAGGGCATATAGTGCACAATAAATCAGTATTTGCTGAATGAACGCACAGACCCCATTGGCGAAGGCAAGGGAAGACTCAGAATAGAGTTTCTCAGTCCTTCTATGTATCTTGTTTTGCTTCTTAATGGTTATTACTTATGGGTTACAATATGCAGATCCAAGGAGAATGGTATTTTAAAATTGTCCCATCCCTGAACTTTAAAATAAATTTTTTCTCAGGGCAAATTAATAAACCTGGTGCATTAACACTTCAGATAAGTAAGAGATCGGAAGTGTCTGTCTAATGGCCAATAAGCACACGAAAAAGCACTCAACATCACCAGCCATTAGGGAAATGCGAATAAAAACCGCAATGAGATATGGCTTCAACCCCATTAAGATGGCTATTATAAAAAAAACAAAAGGAAAAAAGAAGGAAAGAAAGAAAACCCTAGAATATAGCAAATATCGGTGAGGATGTGAAGAGACTGAGCCCTCGCGCTCTGCTGATGGGAATGTGAGGTGGGGCAGCTCTGCAGAAAGCAGGTTGGTGGGTCCTCAAACAGTTCAAAGTAGAATCACCGCATGGTCCAGCGGTTCCAATCCCAGGCACAGGCCCTGAGGAGTTGACAGCAGGGACGCAAACAGACGGTCGCACACCAGAGTCCACAGCAGCGCTGCTGGCACCAGCCAAAAGGTGCAGACAACCCAAGTGTCCATCAACTAACGAATGTACAAGCGATATGTACTAATAGCACGTTCGTACAGCAGGATGTCCCCCTTGCAAAGGAATGCAATGCCAACACATGCTACAACCTTGGAAATGCTATCGTGAGTGAAATAAGCCTGACACAAACGGACACACACTGTGTTATTCCACTTAAATGGAGTGACTGGAACAGGCAACTTCACTGAGACAGAGAGTTTAGTATCACAGAGGTTACCAAGGCCTCGGGGCAGAGAAACGGGGAGTTGGTGTTTAAGAGTTCGGTGTTAAGGGTTCAGTTTGGGGTGATGAACAGTTCTGGACGTCATGGCGGTGATGGCTGCACAGTGATGTGAATGTACCTAGTGCCACCGAATTACACACTTCAAAGTGGTTAAAATAGTAAATTTTATGCTGTGTACATATTTTTTAAAAAGTTTATAGAGACAGAGACATTTGGGGAAAAGTGTTTGTCCCTGGGACTGTTTCTCTATCTGGAGGACGTATGTTCATGGGATTGTCTCTATGTCATAAAAAGAAAGAAATTAACGGACATTTCCCAGGCTTCCTCTGATCCAAGACTTCCCACGGCGTCTCCGTATTTCCTTCCTTCCCTTTCTGTCACTTGAGACATTGTAAACGCGTGTCATGAACGTAGGTGAGGAAATAAATCAACCGCTGGAAAACCCTGTGATTGTCTATCACCCGTCAGAAAGGCACGGTTTCCTTTCCTTTCAAGTCTGTCCCCCTGGAAGCTGTAAACCATGCGCGTCCTAGCTCACATCAGATTGCTCCTGAGCGCTCACCTCTTCCTCCGGGGATTTACTGCATCTCCGGTCGGCTTGGAGGCTGGGAACCTGGGACCTCGGTGACACCAGAGACGGGGAAGGAAACCAGGCCTGGGGGGGGGGGGGTCAAAGGGACTGTGGCAGCACTGGTGTCCCTAGAGGGCTGAGGCCCACGTGGCCTGATCTGAGCTGCTGTCGTTGCCGAGAGGACAAGGGCCTTTCTAGGACATAGGCGTGTGGCAGGTGGCGTCTTGGGGCTGAGTGTCATCCCCTTCTGACCAGGACTCCAGCCAGGGCTACACGTGCAAGAGTCATTCTGGCCACAGTGAGAGAAAGTTAGCAAGGGCCACACAGGGTTTCTGGCTTGCGGTTTGGGTTAGATGTCCAGTCCTTCCAAGGGAAGTGACAGGTAACTTCAATCCGAGAGACAGTCACTCGGGCACAGTTGGCTGGTTGGCGTACTTGGCTGTAAACATCCTCTAGGTCACGAGTGCAAAATAAATCTCAGATTCCAACTGCTGCTGGGATGGGGCTTCTAAGAGAGACCTTGCTGTGATCACGCCTGGTTCAGAGACAGCAAGAGGACAGCAGACAGAGCCCCGGCTGATCCGGGCAAAGCGGGCACTGACGGAACGGGACACAGGTGTGCTGTGGATCACCTGTCCCAGAAGAGAGGCTGTGAAGACCCAATACATTTAAACTTCTGTTTAAAGAACGAGTTTATTGCATTTATCAGCAGCTTCTGAGACAGCAGGTGGATGTCCAGGGGGGTCTATGGTGACCCTTCTCCGTGTCCTGTCTCACCTTCTCGTTCAAGCGTCAAGTCATCGGTTTGGTGAGTGTGGTTTAGACATTGGTGATTTTTTAGTTCTGACTCTGATCTTGCCCTTGGAGGCTGC
This sequence comes from Varecia variegata, assembly GCA_028533085.1. Classification (NCBI taxonomy): domain Eukaryota; kingdom Metazoa; phylum Chordata; class Mammalia; order Primates; family Lemuridae; genus Varecia; species Varecia variegata. The sequence goes on from CM052453.1 coordinate 18,592,034, forward strand.
ATTTCTCTTTCAGAGAAGCCCTGCTTATGTAGCCGTCTTTGGAATTCCGCGACTCGGGGACTTTGGGATTGTCTTTGCTTCCGACTGACGCCCTTCAGTCTCCTAAAGGCTTCCCACTGGCTTTACTGAACCTGTTCCTGAAAACCCGGAGTTTGGTAAGGGCAGCATCTTGTTCAATACTTCACGTTCGGGAATTTTGCCAATTGCTGTTTCCTCTCCCCTGCAAATCTGGACGTTTCACATGCACAGTGCACCCACGAGGCTGACCTACTGTCGAGCTGGAGACTTCCGAAATTGCTTATTTTCTTTGTGCAGGACAAGCGCTCTTGCTCTGGACTGATGGGATTCTGTTTGCTGCCATGGTCCAGTTTTTCTTGCTCTGTGAGTTGCTGCAGAAGTTTCCTTTTCTCCAGGAGCAGGGCATCATTTGGGCAGTGATCTGGTTCTGGAATACCATCTCCTCTTCCAGTTGTCGTCACCTCTACACATGATTTGCAAAGCTTCGCCATAAAGAAAGAAATCAGGATGTGTCCTCCTGGGGCGGAGGCAGTGCCGCGTCGCACCTTAAAAGCAATACGTGCAGTCGTCAGCCGGGGCCACCAGGCAGTGAGAAGGCTCAGTCACTTGCCAGGAGGGGGCTTCATAGGGCCTCTCCCTTCCCTTCATGGGAGACCCCCTGGGTCCCCCCACTTGGATGCTAATTCAGGCAAAAAGACAGAAACATAAAAAAAAAAACCAGAACAACCTCCCCGCCCCCCCCAACCTGTAAAACTAAGCCATTAAAATAAAGTCCAATCTTCTCACTTTCGGTACCAAGGTCACGAAAGAAAGACGTCCAGGCACAGGATGGGTCCTCGGAGGTGGCCAAAGCCTGTGGCAACTTCAAGGTACAGCTCTTGTAGCAGAAATGAAAAAAGAGAGAAGAAGCATTTGTAAAAAGGAAAATAAATCAGACAGCTGCCCGTGAGCTTGAAAGGAATGCGCTCTCTTCCTCCTTTTTCCAAGGCTGGGCTGAAAAGCCGTCATCTGGGAGTAGATAATTCATGCCTGGGACAGACAGACAGGGGGGCCGGGGGGGGGGCGGTCTGGGGAGGAGAGATGGCCAAGCCAGATGCCCCCACGCAAATAACAAAACGTTAAGAATAAAACGTTCTCCCTTGCTGGTGTCTAAATGGCGAATGAAAAAGGATCCAGGGGTAAGAGGAAGCCCGGAAGGGGTTAGGGGACATCGGGCTGATGTTCCCGTTAAAGGAGCAGGAACAGCGATAACAGCTGAACGTTTATAGAAGGCATTTCATGCCGGGGTCCACCGGGCTTTGAAACGGGAGGCTCCGATTCACACCTGCTACTAAGGGGCAGCATGAGGGACGTCACAGAGGAGCTTGAGTTCCCCAGATTAGAGAGCTAAGTGTGGCCAGAGCGGATCTAGTCACGTGTCCTTTTCTGACCGGCCCAGAGGTTGAGGGACTGGTTGAAGGTCATACCACTGCTTGGTGGAGTTGCTAGGACTAGAACTCAATTATGATTCCTCTGAGTCCCAGCTGTCACTTTCCGGCTCTGTGACTTTGGGAAAGTCACCTGACCTCTCCAAGCCTCAGTTTCATGATCTATAAAATGTGGACAATAAAAGCACCTACATCAAAGGGTCATTGCAGGGTTAAATGAGTTAATACATGCTTAGAACAGCCTGGCAAATGGCGAGTATGCAATACACGCTAGCTATCATTAGCTATTATTCCTTTTAAGGGTAACATCATCAAAAAACAAAAAGGCTGATGGGGACTCTTCTCCATGCCATAGTTTTAAAACAACCAATCGGGATGTGAATGGCAGTGCGTGGTGGTCTGTGCTCGGTTGTTACACTTTAGTGAGAGTAGGTCCTATCCTTTCTTGAAAGTGAGTTTTAATAGGTGTGGAGGACAGAGGACGGGGTGGGGGGGATGGCTTTTGGAGATCCTGCAGTGAGAGTGAGGAGACGAAGGCTCAGAATTCAAGAGCGGAGGTGTCCGAAGATGGTAACTTCTTCACCGTCAGGCCTAACACAGGAGCTGCTGGGAGCCAAAATAACTGTCTCGGCTTTTTGGCTAAGGTCAAGGTGGAGACCAAAATACTAGACAGTCAGGTGACAGTGACCTGTAGCCACTTTGAATCCCATCACCTCCATGGGTGAGTCATTTCTCCACCTTGCGGGCCTGGGTGCTCTCTGTAAATGCTGCTCTCCCAAACCAACTCACCATTGAGTAATTTATCTTTCTTCCTCTACTCTCTGCCCATTTATCAAATAAAATAACTCAAGGGGAAGAGTTCCGGGACAGGTACAGCACTACAGAAATGTTTTGGTAACACCACGGCGATAACGGATACTGTTCATGATGGGTGTTCACGTGGCCTGCGGGGTTACGGGGGCACCGACTGCAGGGGTGAGTGGAATGGCCACGCGTGTCAGGCCGGGTGGTGGCCGTGGATGGGGCGTGACAGCTTCAGATGAATCTGGCCAGCCTGGCCACGCTGCTTTTGGAAAGAGCGCCATAAAATTTTAATTTCGTCACTGATGAATCAGTCAATGAAAGAAAGGATGTCTTCATTACACTGCTGCTGATCCGACCGAGGCTGACAGGAGTCTACGGAGCCAGGGTAGCCGAGAAGGGGAGAAGCAAGGCGGCTCCCTCAGTCAGGCCAGCCTAAGTCTACCCCTCGGGCAAGTTGCCGATCCTCCTCTGGTGGCTCAGAAAAAATATGCAAAGCACCTGGCACAATTCCTTGCTCAGAGTAGCTACTCAACGAGTGGGTATCACTACTGTTACTACTTTTGCGGAAGAGTCTATGCATCATCTCAACCCAGCTCGGGTTTCAAGCTGTCACAAATAGATGCTACTAGCCTCTTGAAGAAATCTCAACTTCCGATTTGTTTTACATTTTTCATCTTTAGGGTTAAAGCTCTTGGTTAAGGGCTTTTGGTGCGTGAATAGTTGTGGGTCCACTGGGCACAGGAAAGTTGTGACAGTGGCTTTGACTCCTGTTCTGAGCGGATCCGACGTGCTCCCCCGATGAAAAGCAAGAAACACGGCGCATTCCATTAAAGGAAAAGCATTAACTCTCCTCCCAGTCTGGTTACTCGGGACATTAATCAGCCCATAAAAATGAGATTAAGTCAAGTCTCAATTTAGCTCTGCAGTTCACCTTTAAAATGCAACCACTCTTTGTGTTTTAATATCGGGTGATCACATTTTAGATGTAATGAAAGAGCAGGGATCTTTTCCCACAAATTTTCATGGGGATTCGTGACTGCAGATGGAACCCTCCCCGAAGACATAATGAACAGTTATTCAATATGGGAAATGGCTTGGGAGAAGCCATTCCCGCTGGGGGCATGCGAAGTGGGTTTCCTAAAAGCTGTATAAATGGGGGGCTGGAGCAGCCTCTGAACACGCAGTCATTTATTGTACCCTTTATTACCGAATGAGTATGTTATATTATCATGAGCCTATCAGCTTGAGACTTTGCTCTTGCTCTGAGACCCCCAAGGCAAACAGATGGATTTTCAAATTCTTCCTCTCCAAGTCTCACTGGATTGCAAAACCTCTGCTGAAATCGTCCCAAGTTCTAAAGCATCCTCCTCAGCTTTGAAGGAGCGGCCCTGCTTCTGCCCTGAAGTTTCGCTTTTTTCATTTCTGATTTCTCCTTCTCCAGGATACAATGTCGAAGGGACCTCAGGGGTCATTCCAGGCCAGAGTGTCCACTGCTCCCAACGAAAGAGAAAGGGGAAGGTTGTAGTGCATTTTCCCAAGAAACGACATTGATTCATTTTAAACAACCAATTTTTACTCTGAGATTTTGTTTTTCTCCCTTTTTGGTGTAAAATATCTTCTTTTATTAGATGATGTTTTTAAAAAGTATCTTTTTGAGATAAAATAAAACATTTTCCAAAAAAGCTTTGCTATAAAATCCAAGAGCCTGGGAACCAGTGAGTTCGTGTAATCCCTCCATTTTACAGAGTTAAGGGCAAGGTCACTGCGCTTCCCTACGACTGCCGTGTGAGCTGGGGGTAGAGATGGGTCAGCTCCAGGCTTCTGCCTGCTCGCCTGGCCCCTTGTCCTCCACCAGGCTGTCCCCTGGAAGCTGAACAGAGAAGGCCTTGCCAAGTGGACAGGGGAGGCTGAGTACAGCCTCTGGCTGAGAAAGGCAATTAGGTGTGCAAGGGCCCAGCTTTGCAGCATGTCGGAAGCAGCTCACGTGCAGGTGCAGCTGTAGCTGCGCTTTGCATTCAAGGCTTCTAGGAACCCACAGGCCTGCAAACGTGTCCCCTTCCAGCCTGCGATGCCCACAGTCACAGCCCGGCCGCTCCTCTCTTTGGATTAGGCCTGGCCCTCTCCAATTTCCTGTTTCTCCCTCTCTTCCAAGAGCCTGTTTTCCCAGGACAGGCACCCATAAATCCATATCCATCATTAGCAATCTCAGACTCACCAAGTTCATTATTTTCTTCTTTGGAAGCAGCTAAGAGCTGGGATTCTGACGGAGGGAATAAAGATCATTTTATAGTGGACCGAGGGGAGTTCAGAATTGAGAATGAAACAGCAGGTCTGGGTGGGATGTTCTGGGCGTGGAGGGGAGCCAGGGCGGGCGGTGACGGTGTCCAGGCTCTGGCGCTGGTGAAGGAAGGTGTCCCCAGGCCGGGAGTTCCCCGGCTGGCGGGCGGGTGGGCAAAGTGGACAAACTTCCCAATTTTGCCTGGAGTCATTTATCTGGCAGGAAGGACTGAACTGAGAATGTGGAATCTCTGGGAGCAGAGACTTTCCGGGTGCTCGACTCTGTTCCCAGAGGGAGCCCCAAGTCCATCAGCTTAGAGGAGGGGCCTTAGGACACAGCTTCGCTAATTCTGCCCGAGGTTCTTTCCACTGAAAGGCAATCTCAGTGCACCCCGTGAGTCCGCGCTCATGGGAGACACCGATCCTGGTACGTCTATACACGTATCCTCGATTCAAGCGGCTGTTTTGTCACTTGGGCGTGGAGACAGAGCAGAAAGGGAAGGATGCCACACCTTGTGGCCAGGCTCGCCTCAAAGCCCGGTGACGGCACAAAGACGCTCACTGATCATGAAGCTGTTCTGCAGAAGCGAGGGGCCCCCGTTGAAAGAGCAGATCTCTCAGAGTAGACCCTGGGGGGTCTAAAACAGGGTGCTGCGGCCCCCCACGGGTGCTGGGCTCCAGTTCTGTTTAAGTACGATAGGATAGGGCTTGGCTGGCGTCACAGGGGAAGCTTTTGCAAACCTAAAATCTCAACAGGGTGCCTAGAAGTAATTCCAGCGTGAGGAGGCCCGCTAGGCAGACATTCCATGCAATAGATGTTCCTCCATAGATTGAAACCTTTTTTTCTTATTACATGAGCATTTGAGCAAAATTAGAAATTACATGTAAATAAAAAGAAGAAAATTTAGAAACCACTGTAATCTCAACACCCACAAATAATCTTACTACCAGAGATGACCACACTTTTTTTTTTTAAGAGACCAAGTCTCGCTCTGTCGCCCAGGGGGGAGTGCAGTAGCATGATCACAGCTCACTGCAACTTCCGACTCCTGAGCTCCAGTGATCCTCCTGCCTAAGCCTCCCTAGTAGCTGGGACTACAGGTGCATGCCATCACACCTGGCTAACTTTTAAATGTTTTTTAGAGTCAGGGTCTTGCTATGTTGCCCAGGCTGATCTTGAACTCCTGGCCTCAAGTGATCCTCCCACCTCGGCCTCCCAAAGTGCTGGGATTACAGGCGTGAGCCACCGTGTCTGGCCAGTGTTAACACCTTGGTATTTGCTCATCCATATCTTTTTTTAGTGCATACACAGACTCACACACATACACACACACACATACTTGGAAAAAATCGAAATGGTTACACACTCTACATGCTGGTTTGAAAGCCTTTTCTTTTCAGCGATCAATGTATTATACATGTTTTTCCAAGTAAAAGATGATAGGTCTAGAAGGAATATATATAAATTGCAATTTACAGACTTGTTACATAGTAGACGAATGTGTCTCCTAGAACCTGAATCCCTGCTATGGTCTGAATGTGTGTGTCCCTCCAAAATCCTATGTTGAAACTTAATCTCCAATGTGACAGTACTGAGAGGTGGCGCCTTTTGGGAAGTGATGAGGTCATGAGGACTCAGCCCTCATGAGTGGGACTAGTGCCCTTATGAAAGAGACTGGAAATAATCGGGAGCCGAGGGACGAGCACACACACAGGCACAGCGGGTGTGAGGGTCACTGGAAATCCAACAGGGGGCGGGGGAGGGGTCAAAACTTACCTGTCAGGTACAGTGAACACCATTCAGGTGATGGGCACACTAAAAGCCCGATTTAAGCATTATAAAATATCCATGTAACACAAACATTTGTACCTAATTAATATTTTGAAATTAAAAAACAAACAGGTTGAAGAGAGCACGTTGGCTCCTTTTTTCTTTCCGCCATGTGAGGATGCATAGAAGGACCATCTGCGAGGAGTTCTAGCAGCCCGATGGACTAAGACCGTCCCCGATCGTCATGGATTTGCTAGCTGACAGCTCATCCCTTAGCGGAATGCAATCCTGCTGCTCACCGCTGCCCCACTGCCAGAGAGCCTGCGTGTGCAGGGTAAGGCCTTTGGTGGTGGGAGGTCCCAGCTGGAGTCCCAGCTCCACCTGTCCCAGCTCTGTGTCCTCTGGGGTCAGTACCCCTCAGCAGAGCCACCGTTTTTGTATTAAGAATCCACTTTGTGCTGGGCGCCTGGCTAGGTTCTCTTTCACATTATTCCCACTTCTTACAATAGCCACTCATTTTAGAAATAAGGAAACAGAGGATGTTGACCACGATTGCCCAGTTAAGTGTTAAGTTTATCCAAGGCCCGTCCGGTGCTGAAGGCTGTGGTCCCCACCATGTCTTGCTGCCTCTGCAATGCCACAGCTGCCTTGTCCACGAATAACAACAATAGCAAAAACAAGTCATCCAGTAGATTATAAATGCAATAGTAATTATTAAGAAAGAAGGATAGATATTGAAAGTTTTGATTCTCTCAGAGAACGCACTCAAATTTGAAAGCAAAAGTGAAAACCTGCTCGATCCAAGCAGCTTGCTAATAAATTCTTTTGGCTTGCACAGTGTTTGATATTTTTCCACCAAGTTTTAAAAATTAGGTGAGGTAGCGCAAGCCTGTAATCCTAGAACTTTGGGAGGCTGAGGCAGGAGGATCGCTTGAGGACAGGAGTTTGAGATCACACTGTGCAAGAGTGAGACCCTGTCCCTACAAAAAATAGAAAAAAATTAGCCATGGTGACATGCTCCTGCAGTCCCAGCTACTCGGGAGGCTGAGGCAAGAGGATGGCTGGAACCCAGGAGTTTGAGGTTGCAGTGAGCTATGATGATGCCACGGCACTCTAGTCCCAGTGACAGAGTGAGACCCTGTCTCAAAAAAAAAAAAAAATCAGAAGATTTCATGTACAAATTTGAATTTTCAGCATTTCTTTAAAACATGGAAGATCTTCAGTAACTGGGTTTATCTTCTGCCCTACTTCCTGGGGCTGAGTACCATTTTCTTCTTCTAGGAGGGACATGTGATGTAGGGCCTCCCAGGAGGTCTCTCCTACATCCATCATGCCTGGCACTACCTATTTATACCACCTGACAGGCATCTGCAGGTAGCTCAGTGTATGATCTGGTTCTGAAAGGACGGCGTGTATGTGTGTGTGTGTGTGTGTGTGTGTGTGTGCGCACGCATACACCTTCACTAAAAGCGGAGGGTGTGGAGGGTGCTTTTGAGGTGCTATAGGGAATTCTGGCCACTCTTATAAAGAATTATGAGGCTTGGGCTTGAACCAAGATGAAATTTTTCTCCTTGACCCACAGCCCAAGACAAAACGATTACATCTCAGATAAAACAGGAAAGTCCTTTACTTCTGAGTAGAGTTTCCAAAAACGCTGTAGGCTCCTAAAGGATCTGTTGGTTTGCAGGCGTGAATCGAGAGCCTTGATGTGACCTGTCCGGGCTCAGGTCATGAGACATTCCTTTCTCTTCCTCTCCCTCCTCTCCTCCGCCCTTTGCACTGTGCTGCTCCCGCACCTTCATGCTGGATGGACTGGCACGGGGTCCACTGTGTATGCAGGCGAACAGGACCCAGAGACCCCACAGAGCAGGGAGGGATCGAGGGTCAAAGTGCTGCCCAGAGTTCGTGTTGGCTGAGTGGATCGCTAGATAAAAGGGAAAGGCCTCTGACCATCGAGTTGAGACAAACCAGAGTGGCTGTTCGGTCAGCACCTTCTGGGAACAGCAGGAACTGATAAACCCTGATTGCGTTTGATGTCTGTCATTTCTTAATGCAGGATTCTTAGGTACCCGGGGAAAGCTCTCTAATGCCTGGTGCCTGTCCAGGTGAGGCGGTGAGGAAAGATGCAACACCTGCTACCGTTCAGGCTAACACAGGGCACTTCCCTCAAGACACTGCTGCTCTCCACATCAAGACTGCAGGACCAGTCATCTGCCACTGGTGTATTCTGCATAGGAGGCTATTTATGCTCTAAAGGAATGCTACTTAGAAAGGTCATCAAAGGGCCATCAAATCTCTGGTTTATTTACTGGTTTTGAAGCTCGTTTCTTGTCAATGGATCCGGGATTCCAAAAGAGAGCAAGACTCTCAGTCTCGTCCTCACCCAAAGAAGGACTGAAGTTGGCAGAGTGGGTGGAAGGGAAAGAGGAGCTTCTCCTTTAAGTGCTGGGAGCAGAATTTAATCTTTTACGGCTCCCAAAGTTTTTTTTTTTAATTTTATTTTATGGAGCTGAAATCCTTCAGAAATGGTCCAAGATCCAAATAATGTTCTTATCTGCAGTTTTCTTTGGACGCCGTTCAGCAGTAGACATAGTTGTCCAAACACGCACCCAGCCCGTCGCAGGGAGCTGTGTGGGGAAGCGCGTGCCAGCTGGTAACACACACTTCGCCCCTGGCTCCCCTCTCACTCTCAAAATTGAAAACTTCTTTTATTCACAAACTTGACCTTAAACATGCCAAGTTCCAGGGTGCCAATCCAAATTTGATATATTTTGAACAAAGCACACCCAAATTCTCTTTGATCATTCTTTATCTTTCCAATGAAGAGGGGGACTCCAGCGTAAAGTACCAGAAAATGGACCCCAAGCCGTGGTCTGTCCTCAGCAGCCAAGACAGGGTTTCGTGAAGCCCCCTCCTCCGAGCAGGGTGCGTCTAATTGAAGCATTTAGCCCTTGGTATGGGCTTGTCCTTAACAGCATCCAAATGGTCCTTCTCTCCAGTTTTATTAAAAGAGCCGGATCCTTCTCATAAGTTTTCCATTAATGGGATTATAAATTGATATAATTTTAAGTCCAAGAATGCAGAACTGGTATGTGGTAAACATAAACATGTGTTTGGTGTTAGATGTAAACTGGTGTAGCCAAAGTGGGCAAGTGTTGTAAACTTCAAACATGAAACAGATGGAAGGTAATTAGAGGCATGGGAGTGATGACAACAGCAGTGAACTGTAGCAATAAATGGATTGTTAGTTTAGGCAGGAATCACTGTGGCCCTGGTGGATTTATCACGTTTCTAGCTGCCGTATGAACTTGATGTTACCCTTCTCTTTGAGAACACAAGAGTTGCTTTTTTTTTTATTCAAGGGCAGGAAGTACAACTCATTTTTCTAAGCCTGGAAAAGTCGATTGGAATTGCCTGTTGTAAAATGGATACATTAGGTTGGTGAGCAATTTTTAAATTTTATTTCAACTTATTCTCTAATCTTAGGAGCAAATGCTTAATCTATGGTCATACCAGCCTGAATGTGCCTGCTCTCGTCTGATCTCGGAAGCTAAGCAGGGTAGGGTCTGGGTAGTACTTGGATGGGAGAAGGGAATGCTTAGACCACTTCTGAGAAGTTCAACTGAATTGTAAGCAAAGGACATATCCTAGGCTTCCTCCCAGTAACTTCGGAGTGTACATTTACTCTTACGCTGGTGACAAGGGCATGTTTTAAGGAATATTTTACCCTTGAAGCAAGTTTTATAGCTGAAACACTTGCTATATTTTTCTGATGCCCAGAAAGTAAAATTTTAAGCAAAAAGTCGTGGATTTGGAAGGGAAAGAGCTATGGGATTGTCCTCCCATGGTAAAAAGAATCACACTTTTTGATCTAGCTCTTTAGAATTGAAAATTACTATTCTACTGCGTGACAAAGTACAATAGAGCCAAAGAATCATTTTAACAAGCTGCTTTTGAGTTAGCAGAACCCAAATCAAACCAATTCTGACGCCATTAGTGTGTACTAAATTCAAGTTTTAAAAATCCTACCTCATCACAGCTGATGATGAGCTTAATTCATTTTTGCACTGATGGACACAGAATGGGCCCCTTGTCTATATGTCGAGCTTTCGATGGCCTGAAGGAAGGTGGCTGTCTAATGACGAAGACGAAGTCTGCAGGTGCTAAGGAGGAAGCCAAGGGTGGATGATGATAACTTGTCATTGGCAGGACGAAGAGGCCCAAACCGAGGCAGGCACAGCGATGGTTTCACGTGCCTCCCAAAGCTCACGTGTTGGAAACCTGATCCTTAATGTGGTGCGCAGGGAGGTGGGGCCTAATGAGAGGTGTTTGAGTCACCTCCTAAATGGGTTAATGCCATTACTGCAGGACTGGCTTCCTTATACAAGGATGCCCACGCTGCCCCTGCTTGCCCTTCCACCTTCCTCCGTGGAGTGACCCAGCAAGAAGGCCCTCCCAGATGCTAGCGCCTTGCTCTTGGACTTCCCTGCCTCCAGAACTGTAAGAAAATAAATTTCTGTTCACTACAAATTACCCAGTCTCAGGTATTCTATTATAGCAACACAAAATGGACCACAACAGGCATGGAATTAAAACCGCTTTTTGAGGCTGGGTAGGGTGGCCCACACCTGTAATCCTCGCAGTTTGAGAGGCCAAGGTAGGAGGATTGCTTGAGGCCAGGTGTTCAAGACCAGCCTGAGCAAGGAAGAGACTCTGTCTCTACTAAAAATAGAAAAATTAGCTGGGCCTGGTGGTAAGCACCTGTAGTCCCAGCTACCCTGGAGGCTGAGGCAGGAAGGTCACTTGAGCCTGGCAGTTTGAGGCTGCAATGACCTCTGATGATATTACTGCACTCTAGCCTGGATGACAGAGTGAGACCATGTCTCAAAAATAAAAAAACAAAACCCACTTTTTATTTCAAAGGGCAGCCTTCTGAAGATGAAGAAAGCACAGTTGATGACATGGTCCTCCCTTCCTTTATGACCTCTGGATTGAGGTGAGACAGCTGTCCCGTCCAACCAGAGACCCTTCAGCTCTCAACATGCAGCCATTACATTATTAAGCCCCATTAAATTATGAACGTTCAAAACTCCTTCCTGCATTGCCAGCTTCCAACTTTAAACAGTTAAGGTGTTCCTTTAGGGAATAGTATTTCCTCCATTTTTCAGAGGCTGTGTCTGTGTTAGGTAGAAAGGACTGGACTTGGACTTGAATGACCTGTAATTACTAATTTTTAGGAAAGTGAAATGCTCTGAGCCTCAGGTTCCACCTTTGCAAAATGGGGGTAAAGATATTTGTTCTTCCTACTTCCCAAGTTGCTCAGTTAAATGCTAAATTAGTATTATTCTTACTGTGTGTTCATGCTGTGGCCTGTCTGGAAGGCTCCTCTTCTGTTCTACCAGGCTCTTGTCCTATAGCACCTTCAAGACCCTGTTATAAAATGTTACTTCCTGGCCGGGTGTGGTGGCTCACGCCTGTAATCCCAGCACTCTGGGAGGCTGAGGTGAAAGAATCGTTTGAGGTCAGGAGTTCGAGACCAGCCTGAGCAAGAGTGAGACCCTGTCTCTACTAAAAGTAGAAAAATTAGCCAGGTGTGGTGGCATGCATCTGTAGTTCCAGCTACTCTGGAGGCTGAGGCAGGAGGATCGCTTGAGCCCAGGAGTTTGAGGCTGCTGTGAGCTAGGCTGACGCCACGGCACTCTAGCCCTGGGCAACAGAGTGAGACCCTGTCTCAAAAAAAAAAAAAATAAAAAAATTACTTCCTCTGCTGCTTCTTGACTTCTCAAGGGCTTTCCGGGAATTCTATTTCTAGCTCTGTCACTGCACTCACCACACTGTATTGTCATTGTCTGTTTATGTGTTTACTTCTCCAACTGGACTCTGAAGTCCTTGAGCCCAGGGACAGTGTCTTACTCACTTTGTGTCCCCATCTTTCAACATCATAACTACCCATACTGGATGCTCAAGAAAAGTTCTTTTCATTAATGTGTTGAGGATATTGGTTGAGCTACTTCCAATCTACATTCTTGAGCGGAGGAGTCTAGACCACTGAACTCAGCAACATACAACCTCTGTTTTGCCTTCTGTGCCGGAAGATGGCCGAGGAGTGGAGCCCCACCTGGTCATGGGGAGACACAGGCTGTTTGGGGTAAATCTCTGTCAAGGCTTTCTTGGAATTGGAGGAAGGAAAACCCCTGTAGTCACCACGCTCACGCTGCCTAGGGAGGCAAAGACCGGTTCTCATTCTGTTGTACTGAAGTTAGACGATGGGTGTGACAGGGCTTTCTAACTGCAAAGTACCAGATGACTTCAAAATATCACAGCCTACGTGTGCTTGTCCTTCCATTAGATAGCGGGTTGTTGAAAGTCTAGAATCATTTCTTAAACTTCTTTGTATTGCTTTTGATGTGGAAGACACAAGGAACGATCAGCACTTACATATTGAATAAATAGGTCCTTCTCTTTACCGTTACAATTTCCCTCTGTCTTTAGCCACCATAACAGACCAGGGCAGCCCCAAATACATTTTGCTCCCCACTGTCACCCTTTCTGCATTTTTCTCCACGTAAATCAATGGATAAATAGCAGTATTTCATTTATAAAATGCTGCTGCAGATGCAAATTTTGGTGAATATTTATAGCTGAGAAGTCATTGGACTGTTATGTCCCACCCCGCCCCACGTCAAAGAAATTATCATTAGTCAATTAAAAAATAAGGATATTTATTTGGGCACCTCTCCATTGGTTCCAAGTGCCAAAACTCTTGGGAAGTTTTCTTTACTTTTTATTTCTGGAGGTGTTACAATTTCTTGGATGAAAAGAAAATGGTGAATAGTGCCTTCTGTTGGCACTCAATGTGTATTTATTGATTTGTTTTGAATTTAATTAGTGCACACTATCCTGCCCCTACTTCAGGTAAAAGGCAGGCTGAGGGGGCAGGTAAAGATGAACAGATACGGTGTTGTTATAAGGGAGCTTCAAATGCAATTTTGGAGCTAAGACATATACATAAAAGGTAATTTACAAAAAAAAAATCTATGTATAATTTGTAGATGCATACATTGACCTTTAAATTGTGAGACGTGTTAAATTCTCTGTGATTTCAGAAAAGGGAGTCTCTTTGAAGGAAAATAATAATCTTTAGGTCCTAACAACAATACTGTTGTTTGTATGAGGTTTATTTAAAGATGTACAACATTATACATATGTTTATATGTAGAAGATAAGAAAGAGGAAGCCACAGGGGGAGGGAGGAAGAAAGGAATGCTTTGATTAAATCATGGGCTGTTGAGTCACATTTCCTGAGTTTAATTCCCTCTTCTGTTACTAGCTATGTGACCCTGGGCACATGGTTTGATCTCTCTAAACCTCAGTTTTCTGCGAAATGTGAATGAGAATAGAGTCTTCTTCATAGTGTCATTTTCAATATGAAATAAGATAATAAAAAGTAAGGCTCTGGCCAAATAACTCATATGCACTGAATTTTAAGTATTACTACCTAATAATTAATTGCTGAGCACTTACTGTGTCAGGCAATGTTCAGGGTTCTATTATTATTTTAATTATTATTATTATTTACTATTATCTTATTCACTCCTCCCAGCAACCCTTGAGCAGGTACTGTGCTTGTTTCAAAGATGAGCTAACACTGGGAGGCCGAGGCGGGTGGATCGCTCAAGGTCAGGAGTTCGAGACCAGCCTAAGCAAGAGTGAGACCCCGTCTCTACTAAAAAATAGAAAGAAATTATCTGGCCAACTAAAAATATATATAGAAAAAATTAGCCAGGCATGGTGGCGCATGCCTGTAGTCCCAGCTACTCGGGAGGCTGAGGCAGGAGGATTTCTTGAGCTCAGGAGTGTGAGGTTGCTGTGAGCTAGGCTGACGCCACAGCACTCACTCTAGCCCCGGCAACAGAGTGAGACTCTGTCTCAAAAAAAAAAAAAAAAAAAAAAAGATGAGCTAACATATAGCATATGCATATGTTTCTTTGCTCAGTGTCGCCTGAGTGAGTAGCTGCTCATTAAATTGCTCCATTGTTCATTAATTGATGTGCAAATGAAATGAGTTAATGAATCTAAACTACCCAGAACACAAGTACTGGCACTGAGGAGTGAGCGGGAAATGGATGTTCCTTGTCTTGCGTTTGTGAGTGCCTGGCGCCCTCCCCACTTGGGAAGGGGGCGGGGAACCTCGGGGAGCAGTTTGAGGTAGGCTCTGGGTCGGGGAAGGATCTGCCATTGTTGTCTAATGACAGTGTTCCCGAGGCAGGGCCGCAGTGCTGGGAAGCGTCACCTCCCTTGTAATTAACTGTTTGCCTGCTGAGCCGAGGGCGGCTTTGAAAGACACCCAGGTGACAGTGGGGTGCCTGTGGTCCCAGACTGTGGAATTACACGGAGTCAAGAGCTAAATCGCCTCTCCCATCTACTCATTTTCTCTTAAATTACATGTGATTAGGAATATAATTACCACTCCTTGCTCTTCCCCCACCCCCCAAAACACTATTTTTCTTTCCTCCCAGAGCGCTTTGATAGGGAACGAAGGAACCAAGGTTGTGCTCAGGGCTGGGAAAGGCTGAGACGGGAGAGAGAAAAGAAGCCAGGCGGTGACAGGGGCACCGAGCCCGCCCTTGGTGGCCCTGGGAGCTTGAAAACAAAAACATCCAAGGACAAGGGTGGTAATTAGAAAATGTATGCAGACCTTTGATTATTGCAATCACACCTGCCCGGGGGTCCTGGGCGAGCCGAGATGCTGAGTGTGCGCACGTTGGAGTTCGAAGCTCCGCGGTCCGTCTTGTTTGTGCAGTCTGTCCCTCTGACTACCGTACAGCCCAACGATTACCCGGAGGAGCCCCCTGCCGCGGTCGGGGCAGCGGGCTGGTCTGCGCGGGGCTCTGCCGTGGCGAGGCCGCCGCCGGGAGCCCTCCACGACCCCCGCGGCCGGCGGGTGCGAGGGCGCGGCTGGCCCCGCCGGGACGGCGACCGTCGCGGAAGGGCAGCGCGCGGCGCCGTGTTTTGAACTCGCGGGACGCTGTTCCGGAGGAGCCGTCCCGGGCCGCCGCCGCCGCCGTGCAGAGCCCGCCCCCGGGCACACCGGCCCGAAATAGCAGCGTCTCAGCGCCGCGGTGGCGCGCGCCGGGCGTCCCCGTCCAGCGCGGGGGCCGGGGCGGGCCAGTCACCCCCACGGCGGTCCGGCGACTTCGGCTTCCTGGAGCGCGGGGTGCGGCGTCCCAGTGGGCGAAAGCGGTGCCGGGGAGCTGGGTCCCCCTGCAGCGGGGCCAAGGACACAGGCGCCTCCCTGCCACGTGGTTTCTCCTGGCCCGATGCACCGCCCCTTCCACTGCCAGGTGCCACTGCCAGGTGCCACGCGGCCCGGGGACACGGTCCCACTGCCAGGTGCCACGCGACCCGGGGACACGGTCCCACTGTCAGGTGCCACGCGACCCGGGGACACGGTGCCACTGCCAGGTGCCACGCGACCCGGGGACACGGTGCCACTGCCAGGTGCCACGCGACCCGGGGACACGGTCCCACTGCCAGGTGCCACGCGACCCGGGGACACAGTGTCACTGCCAGGTGCCACGCGACCCGGGGACACGGTCCCACTGCCAGGTGCCACGCGACCCGGGGACACGGTCCCACTGCCAGGTGCCACGCGACCCGGGGACACGGGGCTGAGGGAGCCGCGGGACAGCAGCTTTTGCTGCAGACACGCTTCCCGGCTGCAGCCCCGTGCGGTCCGCGTTCCTGTCCGCGAGGTGCCTCCCGGGGGCTCAGGCGGCGCCCCCTGCACGGCCGGCTTAGCCCAGCCAGTCCTCGCGTCTCCAGGCGACTCGCAGAGAACTCAGGCCAAAGGCATTTCGCGTGCACATGCATTTCTTAATTAAAAAATATCTTCCTTTTCCTTTGACCCAGGACGAATGACCTTGAATATGGCGGGGGAGGGGGCGGAGTTTCAGAGTGTAGAAATCGCTTTTCTCGGATAACTTGAAAGAGACCCCCACTTGCTGACGACAAAAGGGATGGAGGGTTCCTTATTCGTAGAATCTATTTAATGTTTCCAACTTGTTCTGGAGAAGAAATAGCAAATAAATGAATTTTCCAAGTTGATGAAGTTAGCCACATTTCTGCAATTATAAGCTTTCCTTTTGATGCTTGGATAATTTTTTTCCCTATGCAAACCATCTCTGTATGTTATTTTTGTGGTTGTTAAGGGGAATTTTTTGACCTAGGAAAGTTAAAATTCAAATGGGTGATATATTCAGGGCTCCCCAACCTATAGAGAGTTGTGTAATTATTTCAGTATCTATTACAATGTAATAATAATAGAAATAAAGTGCACAATAAATGTTATGTGCTTGAATCAGCCCAGAACCATCCCCCGACATCCGTGGAAAAATTGTCTTCTGTGAAAATTGTTCCTGGTGCCAAAAACATGGGGACCGCTGCTATATAAGATACAATGGACTCTCCGTGGTGCAGTTGTGTTAATCCGTATTCTCAACTTCCATGAGGCAACACATAAGTCCTTCCATTTCCCCCCACACCAAGTAGTGTCTTTGGTATTTATATGGTGTTATGCATTGCAAAGAACAGTCATGTTTAATAATTTAGCCTCCTACCTGCCTGCTTAATCCTCTTGAAAAGTTGGTTTGTGTGGTAGATTCCAGTTTATGGGTAGGCAAGATTGTTTAGGGTTCTTGGTTTACTCTCACTTGTGCCAGTGGAAATGAAGTTTGAAACTACCTACTGATTGTGTCTAGTTGAATGTTTATTTCCACTGACCTGTGTTGCCAACCCTGACTCTGGGCAGGCCCTGAGCGGATTATATCTGAGATCAGTAGCAGGTCTTCATAGAGGGGGTGTTCTTGTCAGATTGATAGTCTGTCTAAGATGCATGCAATGGCTGGATGCAGATTCTAGCTAAGAAAGAATTTTGCAGCACTGTATGTTAAATCATTAAAAATATGGCATGCGAGAAATAAGCTTATAAGATGGTACCATTATCTCTTGGGACTGGGCAGAAATTTAATGAATATTTGTAGACTACCAGAGAGTAGAAAATTTGAAGTCAAATTTGACCTATTTATTTAATTTTAAGACTGCTAGAGTATAGCCTTTATTCTCCTTTTCCTTCTGTGTTTACCCAAAACCAAATTAATAACAATGTTTTTCAATGATGGTCAACAGAAAAGAGATTAAGACGTTGTGCTAGGAACCTTTGACTTTGGAAATTTGAGAATCCTACAAAATGGACCCAAAGATGCTTCTATCATCTGATCTGTTTCAGGCTTGGCCTTATGTGGAGAGATGCCTTTCTTTCTATTTTATGGTGGATTTTGAATTAAAAAAAAAGAAGTTCTGGATAGGTGAGCTGTCATTTTCTGGGAACTGCTTTAATCATCATTTGCATGTTTTGGAGGTACAAAACTGACCCGCCCCCATTCTTTTCCGCTCTCCTGCGCACACATAAAAGTTGACTTAAACACAGCCATCCCGGCCTTCCCTTGGAACACGGAGTCTTTTTTTCATAAGGGAACAGAGCATATTGTGGAAAAAATGGAATCAGGTAAATCCACCATAAAAGCAGTTCAGAAGAAATGTCTGTGTTTGCAGGATTTTGGCAACCAAGTAAAGAGAATACCGACAAAGGTGATTCGGTGCGTGGGCTCCCCATTCAAAGCCAGACGTTAATAGGTAATTGTTACAGGGGCTAATTCTGTAGGAGACAATTTTTCTTGTGCCCCATATTGTCATTGAAGGACAATTTTGTTTTTGTTTTTGTTTTTCCCCAGGGCGGCACACTAATAGGAAGATGTTTGCAAAACCTTCATTACAGAGCATGATTTCAGGAATAATGAAGCAATAAAGAAGAATCTGGTATTCATAATCCGTGGGTTTTAAATTTTATGCCATTAAAAGATGTAAGGATTAGTAATTCCATGTATCCTACAAAGTGGAACATTCCGTGAGGACACGTGAGTAAATGATTCATGTAGCGATCGGACATCTGACAGTCAACATTCAGGCACACAGTGTGACTCCCCGGTGCTCACTGGTTCTACTGTGACAATACCTCATTAATTCCAACCTCACAAAGCCAGATTTGGGGGTGAATTAGGTTGGAAAGACTCAGGGCTGAAGCTTACCTTGGCATATTTGACCACCTTTGCTCAACAAACTAAGAGTTGCCCATGGTTGAGGGAAGGATGACCAAAGAGAACCCACAGGTCTCGAGGAGAAGCTCTAAATAAAGAGAAATCACCAACAGGCTAAGTATAACTTATGTAAGCTGCCCATCAGGACAGATTTCCTCCCGAGCAACATTTTATTAACCCGCAGTATGGTCTAGAAAGGACGTTTGAGCTGCCTTTCTTGTAAAAGAATCATCTTCCTCCCAGAGTATCCCATCCATTCATCTTTTATGAAGGTCAGAATTGGAATAAAACTATGCAAAGAGATATTTTAGTAAAGGTGGTCAAGGACAGTTGTTCCGTTGTCTTGGTTCAGAAGGAAAGGAGAGGCAGGAGCGGTTTTCTTTCCGTCACAAACTGCTTCTGCTAGAGACACCAGACGTCTCTCCCACTTGTCACGCGCAGAATTCGCAAGCCCTTCTCTCCGCCAGTACTTGCTCTTCCAAGCGCCTCTCTGACTGTGGAGACGGAGGATGATGAATGTGGCTGGAACATTCTGCATCTTGTACTTTGATAGATGTACCCATACATCAGCCAGAACGTTCTCTGATCCGACCAGTACTTTGGAGAGGGAAGAGGGAAGAGGGAAGGAACACACCGGCTCTGACATCCCCGGGACACCCAGCCTGGTGGCCTTGCCTGGCCTCCTCCCCAGAGGTAATTGGTCGTTGTGTCTGTTCTTATTCTCAAGAGGTATAAGTGCTTCAGTGAAAAACTACTATATAGTGTGCATGAGTCTGTGTGCTTTCAGGCTGGGCATACCACGTCCACGAAGTGCCCCGTGGAATAGAAGAATGCTCAGTACAGTGCAGAGAAGTCAGGGGCTTGTTTTCCAACAAGACTTCTGAAATTTGGAACGAGTTTCTCTTCTGTCTCATTCCATCAATGGGGCTTCAAAATGCTTCTCAATGAGTAAGCGTCAGTTTGACCCCTGTGCTTTGTGATGGCAATATTTCATGAAAAAGAATCCTGTCATATCATATGTCCGTGTGGATCTTTCCAGTGAGTTAACTGTGCAAATTCCTGCTCTGCTAGAGAAATAAATACTTCTGCAAAACATTTACCTTACCTAACAGTCTAATCTTATGCCAACATAGCAGCAACACCTGCCAAACAGAAAACCCCTGATAATCCCAGATTAAATAACATTAATATTATTTTTTGTGGGCCAGCAGGATCGTCCGGAGGACCAGTGATAACAAGGATTTAGGAGGGTGGGTAGACCAGACCCTGCAGAAGATAACACTATAATAACATTCTCTGTTTATATCAGGCAAAGGGGACAGTATATACTTTCAACAAGAGCAAAATTCAGAATGGAAAATATGAACACCTTGTATTTGTAGAGTGCCTTGTGACCATGAGTTACCTTCATATACAAGAACTTGCATGCCTCTGCTTCCCTCGTGGGGAGATTCCTGGGTGGGTATCATTGACGAGAAAACAGAGTTCAGAAAGGTGAAGTGGCTCAGCTAGTAGGTAACAGAACTGGGTTTAAGATCTAGGTGTTTTAATTCCTTCTTCCTTATTATTTCTCCTACATTTCCAATAATAAGAACTATCTAGAATGGGTTGGTGTTGCTTTATGAGTCTCTGGTTAAGACTTTCAAAATAGAATCTGTATCACAGAATGGAACATTGAGTTTGTCCACAGGAACACTACTCCAGGGACCTTTTTCCTTTTAAGAGCCCTGGAATGCTATCTTGCTCTAAGAAGGAACATCTCTGTTGTTTGTACATTAAACAAAGAAAAAAAAGAAGAAGAAGAAGAAGAAAGGAAAAAAGTCAAGGCCCAAGGCAAGGTCAGGTAGCTGAACTGGATCAAGAGAGAAAGGGTTTTGAGAATCTTCTCCCTGGGGCCCCCGTTGGTGATTCTCTGCGGGGTTGTCCCATTCAGCGCGGAGGGTCTGCAGTGTGCAAGGTTGTGGGGACTTCCAAGAATGTGGTTTTTGAGTCAAAATAGAAACTTTTCCTTACATTCTGACTCACAGGGGATTAGGAGGTAGTGGTTGGATTAGACAAAAATGCTTCGGGTAAGAATTTAATCCTGTTAGGCAACAGTAAGTCACTTTTCTTAAAGGCTCTTGTGCCAAAAAGTAGACAGGGGGAAAAAAATGGGTGCATCCACAGTTTGTAAGAGATAATTGTTTCTGGAGAGCTGATTGCCCAAAGCCTCTTGAATACTACATTTTCTTCCAGATTGCATGACTTTCTCTTCCAAAGAGAACAACGGATTTTATTTTGACGGTGCGAGCTGCGCTGTAGCATGGAGTTTCCCAGGGGCTGTTCCAGCTCACTGTGTCATTCGTGGATGGAGGTGGAAGGAGCCCTGAGGAACCTGGGCTTCCGTCCCTGTTGTCAGAGTTCAGTTACACACGGGAACAAGATGAAAATGAAACCAAAGGGTTAAACTGATTTAAACACAGTTTTGACTGCGTAGACTTGAAAGCGATTACAACTCATCTAGCCTACTTCTGGTTCCTATTGCTACAAGACTTGCCTTAAAGGGTAAAGACTTTGCTTAAGATCTGTTTTATTTTGCTGTTGTATTTAAAACGTCCCTTAGTAGGGGAGTCGGGGTGAGATTGCGGGGAGGCACGTAAATTATTGGCACAAAGGGGTCAGAGGAACACATGTTTACTCCAGTGACTTTCAACAGCAGAAAACCCCAGATATTTATATAGAAATTATCACTCTGGGTATGGTTGGTAGAGCTTTCCACAGCAAGAGTCAGTGGACAGAGTTCAGAGAAAAACCAATTCAACTGTAGAATCCAAGGAAACACTGGAGACTAGCGGTTGAATCCTCTGTCATCTACTGAGCCCAATGCCAGCACGAAGTACTCAGGACGGTGCCTCTTTCCAAGCTGTTCGGAATCCACCCGGGGCAGCAGGACAGAAATGAGTCTACATCTGCTGGCCATAAAAGCCATATTAATAACACATTACAAAGACAGTTCAAAGTTAATAACGGAACATACTTTGCCAAATACATTTGTACTTTTGTCATATTGTCCTATTATACTGGACAAGAGATTGTGAGAGATTTTTCCCTTGGACCTAGCATGAGGAGGATGTGTTGGGACTATTAATCATTCAGTCAACAAGAGTGTGTTCAATTATTAATAAGTTTAACCTAAAGCTGCGTCCTGAGGTTCGGCCTAAAGGTTCCTCTGTGCATAGTGAACTGTGACCTAACTGGATGTGTAGACAGACTAAAACCTACTCTTGTACCAGTCACCGAATTTCAGCCAATCTTGGGCAGCCAATTGTCCAAACCGTGCTCAAAGAAGGCAAATGCAGAGCTGTAAGCAACCCGGCTGCTCTGTACCTGCCTTCTGTTTTCTGTAAGTCACCTTCATTCCTCTGTCCAGACAGCCTCTCAGACCACGTGGCCTCGCCGGAGTCTCTCTGAACCCATTGTGGGGTGGTGGGGAGGTTGCTCAATTCTCAAATTGTCCTTTGCTCAGTGAAACTCTGTGAAATTGAATTTGTCTAAAGTTTTTCTTTCAGCCGGCGTGTGTGTCTATTGGAGAAGTGCATGCCAGTGGCTCCAGGATGGGGCTGGACCTTATGAGGCTGAGGAAGGCAGGCGTTAGTATTTACCGAGTGAGTTTTACCTGCTGGATGCTAACAAGATTTACAAAGAATGCGCACAGATTAGGGTAAGAATAATATTTCCTTTTCATTGGCGACCTTCTCTGGATCCCCATCTGCACAAATCAGTGGGAAATGTAGCGTCCCCTTCAGCAGTCACTCGGCAGATGTTTCTGCACGCCTGCGTGTCAAATGTGCTAGGACGCCCTACCTAGTGTGTCCGTGGGCCACCAGGGCTGCTCGCTCACCCACTGCACCACCGTCCTAGTCATATTCACTGCTCCCTAGGAGCGTAAACACTGAGATACATCTCTCGAGGCAGGCGGGTTCCGCAGCCGTGGGTGTGGAGGTGGGTCCAGAGGGTGGCCTGGCCACCAGTGTGGTCCTGTTGCTGCTGCTCTTCCTCCGGGCACCCTGTGCCTGCAGCCAGGAGGATTCTGCAGCACCCTGGTGCTTGGATCCAAGGGCTCCTCCCACAGAGCGAGTAGGACATGGGTCCTCTGACGCTTCCTTGGTTAAATGGGGGCACGGACAGAGAGAACCCAGGGACAGCTCACTTGGTTGCCTGAAGTGCCACTTTCATTCATTCACTTGTTCATTTACTCTCTTATACTTACTAAGCTCCTCAAATGTGCCAGAAATGGTTCTAAGCACTTGGGGTGGGGAGGGTTGGGCTGGGGGGGAGGGGCGGAGACACAGTGACCAAGACACACCTGGTCTCTGTCCTTAGGAAATGACACCCTAGTGGGAGGAGATAAAAACCAAATGAGCCCAATGCAGTAACCGGTATATCTGAGTTCTGCGGAGGGAAACGGCAGAGAGGAGTGTAGACGGGCTGAGCATGTGTGTGGGAGGGGTGGGGTTACTATTTTAAACAGGTGGTTAGGAAAGGCCTCACTGATAAGCTGGCATCTGACCGACAGCTGAGGATGCGAGGGGGAGAGCTCTCCGCTGTCTGGGGCAAACAATTCCAGGCAGGGGGAGTCCAGGCAAAGGTACTAGGGTGGAGGCCTGCGGGGGGCCGGCGTTCAGAGCCTGGTGGGAGGTGAGGAGGCAGGTGGGGGACACAGTTGGTGGCGGGGTGCGTGTGTGTTGGGGGTAAGTTATCAAAGGCCCTGCAGGGCTTGCAAGGACCCGGGTGCTTACTCTGAAGGGGACGGGAAGCCACCGGAGGGTTTTGGGCAGAGGAGTGACATGACTGATATGTTATGCAAAGGCCGCTCTGGCTGCTGTGTTGGGAGAAAACTGCAAGATGGGAAGGGGAGAGTGGTTCGGGGCTGTTAATCCAGGTGAGAGATGAAGCGGCTTAAACCAGCGTGGCGGGGGTGGAGGCGGGGAGGAGTGGTTCGATTCTGATCTATTCTTAAGGTAAAGAAGAAAAGGTTTACTGACAGATTGGATGTGAGGATGAGAGACAGAGAGAAGTTGGGGGAAGCTGGGCTGGCCAGCCCATTCCATGGGGCCCCAAGAGAGCCATTTCCCCAACAAAATGAGTGTCTGCTGATACGCCCAGGGGACAGCAGCATGGTGCCCAGTGCAGGGACCAAAGGCCCCTGGCCCCCTAGAAGGTCACCAATCTGTAGGGTGTAAAAGCCCCTGTCCCCATAAAGCTTGGCTGAAAAACCACTGACATGAGGCAGATTGATTACTGGGAAGAAAAAGACACAAATTTATTTAACAGGTATATACAGGAACCTTCAGAATGAAGATTCAATTCCCCAATTGGGTTTAGAAGCTTCTAAGCCTTTCTGGTAAAATGGGTTATGGGTGGGGGGAAAAGAAGAATTCTGTTGAGGGGTAATGAAAGATTGCTGGGGAGGATGAATGGGTGGGGAATGAAGATGAACTGGTAAACTTTAACTCTGGGGTGTGCTGATGGTGGGGTGAGGGGAAGGTCCAGAGAGAACTTGAGCCTTCTTCAATCAGCCCGTCATGTCAACCACCATATTTTTGGGTAAAATAGTTCTAATTTCCTTCACCAGGAATAAGACAAGACCACCTCTTCCTTACTATTGACTTCTTTCAAGGGAGCTAAGACAGGCTGAGGCCCTAGCTCAACTATTCTTTCTTTCATATAATTTAATTTTTGAGTATGTAGTCGATTCATACCCAATAGGTGTAGAAAAAAGGGTATTTTTTTCCTATGACCGATTCTTTGATATATTTATTAGTTCCTTAATTTTTTCCTTTCAAATTTATTTCTTCTTTTGTCTTTACTATTCTTTCTGTCCACTTTTTCTTGATTTAGATGCTTTATTAATTTCAACTCTTCTGGTAGGTATTTAAGGCTATACATTTCCCTCAGAGCACGGCTTTGGATATTCTTTGTGGCTTTGTTAGCTCTTTAGATTCACTTACAAGGCCTCTTTTCTAGGCATAAGCCTGTCACCAGGTTAGCTGGGTCAGGACAGATTTAAATATGCAACAAGGGTGAACCCTCATTACTGTTCCTCAGCCCTAGCAAGAGATACGTTTACCTGTGCAGTTCATCTCCTCCTACCCTCAGGGAGAGTGCTCTCTCTAATTGTTCTATAGTCTGTGTAATCAGGCTTTGGTTGGTGTTTTCAAGCCCATCAGACATATTTTAATGGTTTTGAATAGGAAAAGGAAAAGATCCCTTTTCTCCCAAGGGTCTTCCTGTTCCTCTGTCAATTCCTGGGACAAATAGGTAGATGGGCAGAAGAGCTCTGACTCCACCCACACGCTCATGGTCCAAATCCCAGTGGTTTGGGGTTATGGCTGTTAAGAACTCCCTTCCTGCCCCTTACAGCCTATGACAACATATCCTTTTGCACCTACATTATTTCATTTATATATCATGATGATTTTGCAAGGTAGTAATTTTTATTCCAATTTTTCACAGGCAGACACAGGTGCTTAGGAAGGTAAAACACCTTACATGCATTCACACAGAAAGTGGCAGAAGTGAGATTCAAGTCCAGGTCTGCCTTCATATCTAGACTTCTTCCACTCTCTCAGGCTGCCTCCCCAAAGTTTCAGTATTCATGCTGCCATTATACAGTTGTGTTGGAAAGTGATGCACACTTTCTAAATTGGGTTTCAAGACAATCAAAGCTTAGCCTTTTAAGCACCAACATTTTGAAAACCATTTTAGATATAAATATTTCTAGAATGTGGTATATATTTTTCTACTTTCTTCAACAGAGCACACTGAACAGATTTTAAATTTTTCTTGATGATTCATGTCATGTTTATGAGCATCAATTATTATGTAATGGCGTAATATAGGGAGTTTAAGTATCTTGCCCAAGGCTAGACAGCTGTGAAGTGGGGAAGCCATTCAAATGCTGGCAGTCTGGCTGCAGAGGCTGTGTGCTTAGCAACTACACGATGATGCCTCACCAGGAGTTCAAAAGAGAGATCACTGGGGGCTGGAATTGACTTGTCCCAGTAGTGTTGGTTGCTCTGGTAAAAAGCAGAGAGGGAAGATCTGAAGGCATCACCCAAGCTTAGCAGAGGTGGAGGTGAGGGTCCACCTTGCTGACATTTCAGAATACAGACATGCCAGGTGGTAGCTGAAGTCCAGGAAGAACCAGATCAGAGACAGAGGCGTGCTTAATTAAAAACCAAAAAGTATATATCAAGGAATCTATGAATAGAAGCCTGAGATCAAAGTTATATATGTTAGAGCCTGAGATAAAAGTTATGTGTTCGAGTTTTGTGGGGAGGAGTGTGGATGAATAATGCCCCTCTCTCCTCCCAAGTTCTGAAATAACTGAGAGACCCAGAGTAGCAGATGGGGCCACAACAATATTCCTTTATCATTGTTGAAGGCTACCTAAGAAGCGGCAGCTCATTGTGAGAACCAAACAGACCTGCAAAGTAATTACAAAATTCAACATACTTATCCACATTCGTGTAGGCATTGGACCCAGTAAGACTTACGGCAGGAAGGAACAGAGAACTCCTGGTGCCTGAAGTTAAGTTCATTCCCAAGAGGGAAAAGGGTACAGCAAAGCCAAGAATGCCCAGTATAGTCTCAGAAAAGTCTCCCCACCTTCTCTTGGACAGAGTGAGTAAGAGCTGGCAAAAAGCCAGAAGTTGCATTAATGCTAGTCCTTTCACATGGAGAAAACGTCAGAAGTCCCTCTTACATTATAGTGATTGGATGTTAGCTGTGTGCCCTGCAACTGCTCAGTCATCCCATGTTTCACTAGAATTGATAATATTTGTCAACCTTATCCTGATAGTAGTTGTCAGGAAATGCTAGTGGGGGAGACGGGAATTAAACTGCGATTCCAAAGGTGGGTTGCATTTAAATAAGTAGAGAGACCAGAAATGTTATTCCAGACAGGAGGAAGCAACTTGAGCCAAGAAATATTCATTCCATATTTAGGGAATAAATATAGGAGTTGACTAGTTTGAAGAGGTTTTAGAAAGGTAGGTTTGTGCAAACCATGCCTGCTGAAGAAGTTGAAGGTTTCCAGAGATCCCATGTGGAATCAGATAGTCCAATTACTGAGTTTTCTATCTTCGAAAGAATATCCTGTAGCTATATTAATATAAGTGTTCTACACCTCTGTGCTAGTTACTTGCCTGTTATCAGATCCATTCTCTACCCTTCCCTTGCTCTGGTCTGTATTTTGGGGCAGTGCATTTTCCAGGATTCCTTAACTGGCTTCTGACTGGGTTTGGCCAATGGGAGGCACTGACATGAGATTGGGGGGTAAGGAGAAGTCCCCTCTCTCTCCCCGAGGTGGGATCTCCAGTAGTAACTGTGTCTCTTCCAGGTTTCTGCTCTTAAAGATGTCCCTGCTGTGGTTCCAGCTCCCACTGCATTGGCCCAGATCCTGGGCTCCAGGAACACTGCCTCCTTCCTGCTAAGCTGTGGGTTGCCTCACTGTCTTCCGAGTTCCCAGACCCTCCAAAGCATACTAGATCAATTCCCTGTGTTAAATTCCCTCTGTTCGAAATACCTAGAATAGTTTTCATTGTCCTGAGTGGACCCGGATGGATTCACCACTCCTCCTCCCACTCAAATTCAGTAAGATCTGTGATGTTGTGCCAGATATCTACCCAAGCGTTGCTTCCCAATGCAGAGCTTCCAGGCTGTATCCCAGGTGGAGGAAGAGCATGTCGAGGTTTGCTCCTTAGAATTTTTCCTTTGGTAACATGGGGAAGGGTGGTAGATGCTGGGACTAGAGGAGGGAGACCTTGTTGGGAGACAATTGCAATGGTCCGGGACAGAGATGACAGGGCTGGGAGGAGAGATGTAGGGAGGGTAATGGATGTGAGAGCAGCATAGAGGCAGGGCCAGGTCCCTGCTGGACGGAGTGTATCAGGAAGATGAAGGAGGCTGCAATGATTCCCAGGTTTCTCCAGGGTGACTCGATGGCACCTGTGCTCTTGGCTGAGCTAGAGGACACAGGAGGGGAGGCAGATCTGCATGGATGGGAAGATGATGAGTTAAGTCTGGCGTCATGTTGAGTTTGGGGGCATATTGTTCTGCTACACAGGAGAGACATGGTTTAAGTCACGGCATGGCGATAGGAAAGCCATGAGTGTAGGTGAAGTCCCCTGGAGATATGACTAGATGGGGGCTAAAGGCAGAACGGGGACAGGGACAGGGAAGGCAGCGCATTGACTGGGGGCAGCCAGAGTGCTCAGAGGAGAAGCGGGAGGAGCCACTTCAGGGAGACCAAGGGAAGAGCAAGTTTCAAGAAGGGAACGGTCACTACTGTCAAAGGCTACACAGTGGCCAAGGAGGACTGGTCAGTGGAATGACAATTAGGGGGCTGAGTCTAGACCTGGGTGAGTGGCAGATGTGGATGCTCGAGTTTGAAGAAGTTTATGCCTAATGGCCACACATGCATGGGCGCACACATGCACACACATGCACACACACAGGCACACACAGGCACATGCATGCACACATGTGCACAACTGCACACACACATGCACACACATGCACACACACATGCATGAGAAATCACCCTTTTAGAGTTTTACATTTAGGCAAGAAAGTCAGGATCTATTACACAACATCTGACTAGCCTAAAAGAAAAGAATGAACCAATGTTGGGTGACCTTTTCATTTTCTTCTTCTCTTTTCTGCCCTGCACCCGTGTAGCACAGGGGTCTTATCAAGAGATCAGGAGACCCTCCAGGGACTAGACCTCTGGGCCCGATCTATAGAGAATCCCTTAAAGTCCCACTTGATGGGCCAAAGCTGTTTGGCTACAAAACACGCTCCCTCTTTCTTCTGTAGGAGACTTTGAATCATTCGGCATCTCTAAGAGTTCTGAGAGTTGTTTGCACTTCGGTTTTTGGTCCACTGAAGCAGCAGTGCTGGGGACAGGGCCACCCATGTGACAATACTTCCCAGTATCGCCTGAGAAGCTGCTGCTGCCCAGACAGAGAGGGTCACTAGGGTCACCTCGGGGATGGTTTTCAATGTCGTTTTACAGCCAAGACTGCAGGTCCAGATTCTCCTGGGTGAGGAGAGGTGAGGTGAGGTGTGGAGGGTACAGAGGGTGTGTGAGGGGAGGGTAAAGAGCAAACCCCAAGTAAAGTCTCCAGGTTGAGGGGTGAGGTCCTCTCAAATATCTGGAAGGAGACTGGTTGGAGCCTCCTCACCCGTTGGCCCAGTGAGCAGAGCAGAGGTGCCGGGATGCAGAGTTGAGCATCAGCTGCAGGGAAGCGGTTTGCTCTGGGGTCATGAGCAGGGGACAGCCGTGTTCCCAGGAAGCCCCCAGAGGGCCTTGTGTAGATGCTGCCTGTAGCAGTGGTCAGGGCTCTCACCTGAGAGCTTAGACAATGCCAAGGCCTGGCCCCCAGCCCCTGCCCCAGCCCCACTTTCTGCCCCCGGTTTGGATTTGCGATTCTGTTGGTTTGGGAGTTTTCAAAAACCTGCCTGGGTGCAGCCAGGGTAGAGAATTGCTGAGTTCTAGGTTATTTATTCCTCTGGGCTCTTAAAGGGTATGAACCCTTTCTACACAGCAAAGGAAACGACCAACAAAATGTAAAGGCATTTTCTACTTGGGAGAAAATATTTGCAAATCATACATCTGATGAGAGATTAGTAGCCCCAATGTATATGGAACTCATACAATTCAAGAGCACAAAAAAACACCAAACACAAATAAGCCCGTTAAAAAATGGGCAAAGGACCTGAATAGACATTTCCCCAAAGAATTCATACAAATGGCCAACAAGTGCTTAATATCACTAACCACCAGGAAAATGCAAATTGAAACCAGAATGAGATATCATCTCACACAAGTTGGGATGGCTATTAGCAAAAATCCGAAAGATAAATGTTAGTGAGGATGTGTAGAAAAGGGAATCCTTATATACTGTTGGTGGGAGTGTACATTAGTATAGCCATTATGGAAAGCAGGTTGGAGGTTCCTCAAAAAATTCAAAATAGAGCTATCATCTGATCCAGCAATTGAATACCTGGGTATGTGTCCAGAAGGAATGAAATCACTGTCTTGAAGAGAAATCTGCACTGCTGTGTTCATTACAGCATTATTCGCAATAGCCAAGATATGAAAACAACCTAGGTGCCCATCAACAGATGAATGGGTGAAGACAGTGTGATATATATTATATATACACACACATACACACTATGGAATATTATTTACTCTTTCAAAACAAGGGAATCTTGTCATTTGCAGCAGCAGGATGAACCTGGAGAACATTTTATTAAGAGAAGTAAGCCAGGCACAGGAAGACGATACTGCACGGTGTTACTCATCTGCAGGATCTAGAGAAGCTGAACTTACAAAAACAGAGAGCAGAGGGTGGTCACCAGGAACTGGGGGGCGGGAGGGAGCAGGGGAAATGGGGAGATGTTAGTCAAAGGGTACAAACTTTCCGTTACAAGATGAACAAGTTCTGGAGATCTCAGGTACATCGTGGTGACTACAGTTCGTGATAATGTATTGTATACTTAAAATTTGCTGACAGATCTAAGCATTCCTAGCAAACACAAACACACACACGAAGGAACTATGTGAGGTGATGGAGATGTCAGTTAGCTTCATTGTAATCATTTCACAGCAGATACACG